>JAQFVV010006578.1:0-263484 GCA_028023455.1 Epiperipatus broadwayi
ATCTAAGTGTAATATATATATATATATATTACACTTAGATAGTATAGAGAGGTTAATAGTATATATCTTTTATATAAATATAAATATATTTTGTTTTTGAAATTTGTTTCAAAAAGAATTATATACAAATGGGGAAGAATTAAGCAGAATATGAAAAATGATTAGATTTGACATCATTTTCAATTGGACGATTGATTTGTTGTATATCAATTTCAAATGAGTAAACTATATGAATAATGTAATATTTAAGTACAAGTATATTATACATATGTTTAAGCTAAATGCAATTAGAGGGAATTTGAACCCAGACTTTCAGCCTCTTTTTAGTCATCTACTCCATTTTTTACAACCAATACACATGAAACATGTGAAAATGACAATCATCTCTAATATGTGTATTTCATGCTGACCCAGCACTCATCAGTTGTTCCTGCATCATCATCTCCCATACCTGTATATGATCAGTGCTTAGTTTAAATTGGAAATCTGATAATGCCATGTTCCAAAACCCTTGTTTGCCAATTTTTGTTGCTATACCCATGTTGACCATAAATCATTCTTGAAAGTCTGGGTTCAAATTCTTTCTAATTACATCTACATTAAAAGTATAGCTATTATATTTGTATTTAAATATAACATTCTGACTGTATTCATCCTCTTCTGTGTATTCAGATGGGCTTAAACTACTACATATGAAAGGAAAGTATGACTTCTGGTTAACAATGGTATGACAACAAATATTGGCAAACAAAGGCTTTGAACAAACCATCATCAGATTTTCAATGAATATGGATATTTGAAAATTTGGAGAATGGAAAAGATTGAAGCCTCTCCTTTAAAGATTGAAGATTTGCTATCTTAATATAAATTGAGTGCTGGTTCTGTATATATGGGGGAGATGATCCATATCAACTGATGAGTACTAATTTAGCAAGAAATACATATCTTGGAGATTATTTCTTTTTCACATGTTATATATAGAGCTCACAAAACAAACTCTTAACAAGTTTTGTAGAATACCCCCAACCTCAGATCAGTTTCTGCTACTGGCTTCCTCAGTGAGATGTTAGAATATTCAATTGTTAGATTAAAAATACCAGGATAAACCCAGCACTTTATCTAAGGTATAACTATTAGGTAGAAACTCTGAAATTTTCAGATATCCATATGTCTTCCAATCCAACTATCTAACTTAAATAGCCATATGGGACTGATCTAAGTTTAGATACACTATATACTAATAGCTTTAGCAATATAAATCACCAAAGCCATCATATCAAAAAATAAAATTAAATTAAATTAAGTCATGTGACATCTGACTTCATTTTTTTGTCTTTTTCACATGTATGTAGTCATATGTATGGTGTATAAGATGGGAGTAGGTGACTGAAGAAAGCTTGAAAGTTTATGTCCAAATCTCTAATTATATAAATAATGATAAGTACCATTTAATAAAGCAATAGTCATATCCTATTTTTAAAGACTAATAACCACAGTAATGTAGATAGAGTTATTAAGATCAACATGGTTCAATGTGTATCTGGAAGTGCAAGGGTTGGCTTACATTTTGAAATTTTATTTATGTTGCTCTAAGGTCATTGTAGATTTTTAGTGATTTTGTGAAGTAGAAATGGCACCAGAATGAACATGAGAAGAATAGTTTATTTAGGTACAGGAAAGGACCCCTTTTTATATTATTAATGAATATTGTGAGACAGATTGTTACTTAGTAATAGATATAATGAGGATTTGGTATGTTTGAAGAAATGTAAAGAGGAAATGTTAGTTTTATTTTATTTGTAGCAAAGGTAAATAAGTTGAGCATATTTTGGTGAAATTCATGAGATGAAAAGTTACTCGTTGATAAAGCTTCCAAATTGATCTTTATAAGGAAGTCAAGGTTTTTAGTTCCAAATATGAGAATTTGCATTTTGTATATATTCTGCTTATTCTGAGTGTTAATAATTGTTTTTTTGTTGTTGTTGTTGATGGCATATGTCATTTTAATAGGAATGTGTGGGAAGAGTATTGAGGTGGTTTTTAAAAAACAAACATTTTTTATTGTTGGTGTATATCTTGTAGGATAATGTTTAGGAAAAGGATTATAATTTTGACTGTAACATTTATTGTTCTTTGTAGGTGGATTATACGATTAGAATGAATCTCACAGCTACTGACAACATTTTTTTATCCTTTCAAAAAAATATCAGATAATTATTTTTTAATTACATTTTTTTTCTTTTTTAGTCTCAATTTGAATAAGATAACATCAAAGTATTGGCCTGATGGTGGTTTAGTGATTAGTTTATAACAATTATTATTTATATGAATTTTGCTTACTGATTGATTGTTAAATTTTAGTTTTGCTGATTTAATTTTCTTTTACTTGTGTTTAAATTAGCCATAGAAGAATTTTTTTAATGTTGTTTTAAATTTAATTACAGTAATTTACATTCCGTAGGCTTTTGTTGCTTAATTATAATCAAATTCTATTGAGCGAATTAATTCGACAAAATATCTTTTTTATTAATTTTTTAAAGAGCAACTAAATTTACAAAAGCAGTTTTGTTGATTTGTACAATCATTGTGTGTTTACTTTTTTTTTTATAAGTTATATTTATAAAAAAAAATATTTTAAAATATGTTTAATCACGGTTTTAATTTAGCCGAAACTTGTAATGTTTAATGTGTTATGTCAATGCCTGTGTTTATGGTAATAATACCATAAATACAACTGTTGTTGTTTTTAAGATAAAAAAGATCTTGATTATTCAAAACTAGATGTAATCTATTTAAATAAAAAACAAAGAATTTAATTTAAATGTGCTTATGCAGAGATTTCACATTACTCAACAATGTATGGAGAGATATATTAGGGGTAACGAAAATGGATTGAAAATAAAATTTTGTGGATAAGAGAACAAACAGGTATTAACACAGAGAAAAAACTCTCCATACAGTAGCACCACTTAGTGCAAGCCAGAATAATCAATGGATGCAGGAAGGTTTGTGCATAAAATCCCTATCTAGTGCCTACTCATCTAATATCTCCAGACAAATTTTTAGCTTGTGGTTTTCATCAGTGAGGAGCCTTGAATCTGAAGACACTGCATCTACTAGACCTTAAGATCTAATGCAACCCTACAGCAGCCATATTTTACCATTTTAGTTAACTATATAAAGCTTTAAGTCCAAAATAAAAAACAAAAATTCCCCAGCTTATTTGGTTATTGTCATATAGATCTAAACTCAATTCAGCACCCATATATTTTGGTGTCTTTTGTTTTTTAGTAACCACAGTCACCATAATCCTATTGGGCAGTATTGGTATTAAACCACCAAAGATCACATGATCACCATTCTTTATTCTTATACAAGCTGTTAATACAGAGGCAAAATTCTCCATACAGTAATGCTGCTCAGTGCAAACCAGAGTAATCAATGGATGCAAGAAGGTTTGTGCATAAAATCCCCATCTTGTGTCTAAATAATAATCTGATTCCCAAATAAATGGATAAACTATCACAAAGTTAATTGCAATTTAAATATATGAAGTGTTAGAAGTGGAACATTGTATCTCCAATAAATGTTGTGCATATTATATACATGTATATGCCATCCTCTTCCACTAATTTTAATATAGAGACATTACCATAAAGAATATGCTTTAAAATTAATTTAAGAAACAAGATATACTTCCAATACATTAGTGATTATATTCCTAGTTATCAATAAAACACTATATCAAAATTAACATATAAAACCCCATTTTTTTACTAATTTGAAACGAATTAATCATGTATTCTTTTTATGCTAAAAATGAACATCATTCTCTCATTTCTTTTTTTGCAAATCACCTCAGTAAAATATGGATCAAATCGGTGTCATCTTTTTTATCATTATAAAGTCTTGTTCCTACTTAGTTAGAGCATTAATTTAAAATTTAATATTTATGAATCAAAAAATTCTCTAGTGTGATTTTCTTGCCAATACCTTCACTGCTCAATCCAGCAATGCCTTGTAATTCTTCTTAATGTAGCTTCTGGTTCTAACTCTCATAAAACATAGTCATTTAAAATTATGCAGTGCACATTTATTCCTGTCTAAATAAACATGAATAAACACACACACACATATATATATATATATATAAGAATGAGACTATAATGAAAACTTGTTATATTTATTAAAAACAATAACATATATTTATTACAGTAATCATAAATAACAAAATATATCAACATAAATAATCTATGGTCATAATTATACATTTTATGAGGTTTGAACTAGTACATCCGTCAGAATTTTTGACATATCATTAAATATTAATTTTAATTTCCATATTATTCTCGGATATATCTGCATTTATTATATATGATATTAACGACTTGTCAATTCAGATGAGTTAATTTCTCCCCTGCTACAGCTTAAATAATAGCACTGAAAATTTTGATATTTCCCTTTCTGTTTTATTTCTGCAACAAATTAAAATACAGTATTCCCTTGTTACAATTGCAGCACGATGAGGGAATCTAGAGAATGATAATAAAAACTATCTATATATCATACTCAAACAAATTTAGAAAATTCTGATAATTAATCTTTAATTCTAAAGCTGTTTTAAATTGAAATACTTACTTTTTTTTATCGGTATGTAACTCTTTAAATAAACACACACACCCTTATATATGTATGAGTACCATTATGTATAAATAGAATTGACGTTATTGCTCAAAACTGATTTTGCAGGTCTACTACAGTTTGTAATTCGGTTAGTTTCTAAACATCAACATCTTTGATACCATGAAATGATTTAAACATTTGTTAAATTGAAGTTTGATTTGAAAAATTTCTTAATAGGGTTCAAATCTAGGTTATTACAGGCAAACGTTTAACAGTAAGACAAATCATTTATCAGGTCAACATATGTATGCGATGTTTCAGTCCTTTTTACTAGGTTTAGCAAGTCATTTGTCTTTTCTCGACTTTGCATGATGGGATGATGGGTGACACATATTGGAATTATCCATAACCAATCATACCGAGAAAGCTCTTTATATAAACTAGGTTCTTTATTGGTCTAATAGGGATATACTAACAAGTATTTTTTTCATTAATAGCTAGGTTTTTTTATTCTTTAATTGCTAGGGATTTTAACAAACAACAATTAATGAACATTAATAAAAAATTTCTTTTCTCATATTAGTTTGTTTTTAGAGGATTAAAAATATAAGGCTATGATTTAATAATTATCAGCTGATGTCTATTTCTCATCTTAACTACACTTGATTAACTTGAGCTATTTAAATGTTTTAGTGCTCTACATAGCTTCATAGGTCTCTACCATCTCAAATATTGTGAAGTCAATTTAACTTAAGCTTTAAGTGTACATGAAAATAATGAATGTGTCAAACTATGTTTTCAAGATATTGTAAAACTTACATTATAACTGACTGATAGAAATAACCAATGGCATAAACAATCAAATGAAAGAGATAGAGGATCTGTTTACATGTTGAAAGTCCATTTAAGAATCTATCCAGAAAACATCTAATAATTGTTTGACATCAGATGACAGTAATCTCATTGTCTATAATTTAATAGAACACAGTAAAGCCTGCTTAAGGATAGAGTAGGAAGCTGCTAGCTACTAACATTATCATTTGTATACACAAAAGCAAACCAACAATAGGCTGCAAGTGTCAATATTCAAAAGGGGGGGGGGTCAGGATTTTCAAGCTTTTAGTTGTGCTGTTAAGAACTGAATATTAGCAATTTAGCAAATGTAAAGGTAATTTTCCGTCCTAAAACCATAGTACCTATTTTTTGTTGCAAGTACATATATGACTCAACAAGAAGTGATTGAGGCATCCAATAGGTTATAACATGTTTGCAATGCAACCACAATGATCTGTCAGCCCAGAAATCAGATCAACCTCTCAACTATAGCTATTTTAGAAACATACAATTTGTCAAGCAATACACATTATTTCTAGAGAAACCCCTACAATATATACATCACATGATTACCCTTTTTTATACTTGCTCATAACTTTTATTAAAACAGGAAAAACTCTCCATACAGTAGAGCCACTCAGTGCAAGCCAGAATAATCAATGGATGCCAGAAGGCTTATGCATAAAGTTCCTATCTACTGCCTACTGATCCAATATCTCCAGATGAGTTCCTAGTTTGTGGCTTTCAGTGGAGTGACGCTACTGTATAAAGAGTTTTATCTATTTTTATATTAAATACAGCTCCATCACCTAGTATTGAAACATATGATCAAAGATATGTGGAAATGATAAATGATCCCCAAGTTGCACACTTTGTGTTCAACTAGCACTCATCAGGTAACCCAGATCACAATCTCTTACACATATCTTCATCATTTCTTCAGTGACATTGTGATCTTGCCAACTGAAGAGTGCTTATTCAGCACAAAATGTGCATCTTGAGATCATCTTTATTTGTCACATGTCTTCAATTATATTTTCCATTTGTGTTATGAAACAATATATATATATCACATTCATATCGGCTTTTTTTCAAACCAAATTTTGCAAACGCTTTTTGCGAGTGTTAAATAATAAATGAATAACCTCTGACCCATACAAGATATAGAATTTATGCAGCAATAAAAAGAATCCTCTTATTACTACGACTCAAATATTTATATATGAGAAAATCTGAAGTACTGGTACAGAAGGTGTGACTATAGAATAGTCACTTTGAATTACTATATATAACTTATGAATGAATGACGCAGATGAAATTTACTAGAATTTATTGAACTCATTCCAACTGAAATTAATCATATATATAAATCAGCATTTATTTTTTATAGCGTCTGTATACAATTGTAAACACATTCATATCGGCTTTTTTTCAAACCAAATTTTATGATTAATTTCAGTTGGAATGACGTTCAGTAAATTCTAGTAAATTTCATCGGCGTCATTCATTCATAAGTTATATATAGTAATTCAAAGTGACTGTTCTATAGTCACACCTTCTGTACCAGTACTTCAGATTTGCTCATATATAAATATTTGAGTCGTAGTAATAAGAGGATTCCTTTTATTGCTGCATAAATTCTATATCTTGTATGGGTCAGAGGTTATTCATTTATTATTTAACACTTGCAAAAAGTGTTTGCAAAATTTGGTTTGAAAAAAAAAGCCGATATGAATGTGATTACAATTGTATACAGACGCTATAAAAAATAAATGCTGATTTATATATATATATAGTTAAAAAATTAAGATTGAGGTTTCTCTAGAAATAATGTGTATTCCTTGACAACAGGTATGTTTTTAATGTATGTATGCTGTGAGAGGTTGGTCTTCTGGCCTAATGGATGGTTGTGATAGGATTTCAAACGTGATATAACTCATTGGAATCTTCAGTTTTTTCTTGTTCAGTTACATATAAACTGAGTTGTTTACTTATTAGTTGAATACATATAATAAATACTTTAGCATTTATTTACTGGGTTGTCTATTATTATCGAATGACTGGAATGTTATTCCATAAGCAATACAAATATAACATATTTATCAAAAAATAATATCTGCATTTATATTTTGTCGTTTAAATTTTAATTATTTATTGATTTTAAGAATAAATTATTATTCAAATAATATTTTGCAATTGTTTTAAATCTTTACTCAAATAAAAAATAAATAATTGTAAATATTGTTTACATTTTCAATAATTTCACTATCATGACAAATGATTTTTTATAATTAATTCGACTATATTTTACAATATTCCCTTTAATCAGATACCATTTGTGCTATTTGTTTGTGAATTACATTTTATCTCTATATGTGCTTGTGAAAATCTATCAGAGCAAAATTTTTATCTAAAAATTTCTCAGCCCCATATTTTATAAAGGTCTTATAATTTACATTGCTTGTATAAATGACAAACAATAAAAACAAATAGTTTATTTCCTATCTTGAGCAAATCCAACAATTATCTATATATTGATAGAAGATCAAGATGCTCTGAATAATCACTACCACTTTCTCACAAGATAAAGACTTGGAAGGGTGACAATTTTTTTCACTGCAGAGATCTATTAAAGCTTTATTTGGATTTTGTCAATGCCTTCCTCTTATTAACTCAACCACATCATGATCACCATCAGTAAAGAAATTTCAACTATTCCACTATGCATATAATTTACATATAACCTTCAATTATCAATTAATTAAAAAATATGCAAAATCTCAACTTCCATCTCTATTGACAGATCAATATTTTTGTCATATTACTCTATAACAGTGAAGAGTCTGTTTTTCTATTTAATTTTAGCACTTTGTGGAAGTTCCTGTCACATGAGAGAATACTATAAATGGAACAAAAATATTGAACTGTCAACATGGGCCTAAAACATCAGGTGTTTTATGACTCTAACTTATTTGATAAGTGAAATTGTTTACAAAGCTGAGTGATTATATTGTGGTAAAGGGGAGATGAGGAATATACTGGTAATAAAGAAGGATAAAAATATATGTTGTTAAAAGCAGATAAAAATCAGTTTTTATCTTGAAAAAATGTAGTGTAATAAAAAATATTGATTTTAAATACATAAGTGTGGATAGTCAGGCATTTAATATTTTAATTTACCTGACAAGTGAAGTTTGTTCATGAAAAGCATAAATAATGAGAGAATATAAAGTTTCTATGATGGATAGTTGCAATGTGATGAAATCAAAATTAGAAATGCATTGATTTAAATTAAAGCATCTTGAATATATATATATATAAAATCCACCCAAAATTGTAATTGAAGAAATGTACAAAGAATTAAAACAACCTATATATCGTATTGCAATCCAATTCAACTATAAGCCATTTTACAATTGTTTAGCAATGACTAGAAAGAGAGGGTCAATCTTTTTCTCTCACAAATATATAAAGACAATTTATATTTAAATAAGATTACAATTGCAAAATTTAAATTAACATAGATGCAATTAAAATTTCAAATTAAACATTTAATTTTAAGTATAAATACATAAAAAACTAATACTACTCTTAGTATCTTTATGAACATACCTTTAGCCAATACTGCAGCATCTCTAGAAAATATCTATGCATAATATTAACTAGAAATGTATACAAAAAAGTTATTTACCATCTACACATGTCATTACACAGTCAGTTCACTTACCATCTACACATATCATTACACAGTCAGTTCACTTAGAAGTGATGTGATTATAATTGTTTAACAATAACTAGAAAAAAAATGGTCCATATAAAAAAATATTTAGTTTTAATTTAAATTTTGCTATTTCATCTTAGGAAAATATATACTGCAACTAAATCCAGCTGTTTCTGTTGAGAAGAAATGGAAGAGAATGGAATACTTTGGAAAGCTATAGTTAGAGAGAAATGTTTTCTGAAGAAACTAAAAAATAACATTGTAGCATAACAAATAAGCTCCAACATGTTATACATTTTAGATGCTTGCCATTTATAGATTTTTTTGCTTAATTATCTCAATACTCATTTCTAGAGTATTTTTATTTTTCACTTTCTTTATTGGAGTTGTAATAGCCATATTCATTTTTGAGTGGCTGATTAACGTTTTTACATATTTATGACTTGCTAAAGATGAACTGTTTTTCTAGTTGTTGCTAAGTGATTATAAACAAGTATATATAATTGAAATGGATTATGATAACATGTTAATGATTTTAAAAAATTATTTATAAATATATATATACAGAGTTCTTTTTTGATGGATAAATACCTGAGTTTTTTTATAACATTTTAGAAAATTATAATTTGCATTGTACTGCTTATACAAGGGTTATTTCAAAATTCATTGTACATTTAGATCTATTTTTATGCATACATAACAGAAATATGTACTCTCTCTTGTGGCTGCTATATCAAATTTGTGGAGTTACTGTTTACCTTAAATAACTATGCAAAGATATTTTTTTGATTTTAGTGCTCTCTCGCACAATAGTAATTTATTCTTTTATAGCCTATTTAAGAAGCTTTGGTGATTCTGCAAATTTTGTCCTTACCCTAATGCTCAAACTCAGATAATATAGTAACCATATGAAAATACATGCTATTGCTTACTTTAAACTTTTGCAGATCTCACTGGAAATGCTACATAGATGACTATATATGGTAATTATTATCTGCTTTTGATAGTTTTTGTCAATTTTTGACCTTAAAATCATATTTTTATAGTTTATCTAAAGGCCACATTTCCAAAAAAAAGTTTGTAGTT
This sequence comes from Epiperipatus broadwayi, assembly GCA_028023455.1. Lineage (NCBI taxonomy): Eukaryota > Metazoa > Onychophora > Udeonychophora > Euonychophora > Peripatidae > Epiperipatus > Epiperipatus broadwayi. Next base: position 10,265 of record JAQFVV010006578.1, read on the forward strand.
GTAATTTAACTTCTCATTCAGCTATGATAAGATATAATATAATATAACATTTGAATAATATCTTGGAAGAATATTGATTGATAAAAATCTCAAATTTTTGAGAAATATCAATAAAGAAATAGCCTTCTCATTATTGTTGAAAATAGTCTCCAGATGTAAATATTTAAACCAGATAAATTTTGAGAATGTGTGAAGTAAATAATAGTTCATATGTTCTCCCAATACTTATTGACTGCATAATTATCTTGAAAACTGTCATCAGCAATTGCTATTATCTATAAATTGTTGTGAATGGAATAAGCAAATACTATGATGTTTGTATCCATTGTTAGAGAAAGGAAGTAAAAGCTATATGGCTTTTTGGTACCAGTTGTTGTACATAAATTACTTCATTTATCATGAAAATATTAATAGTAATTAATCCGATTATGGAATATGATTCTCGCTTTTCATTATTTAACCTTTACATTTATTAACATTCCTGTGCTTTTATTAAACTAGCGTTTTGTATGTAAATGTGTGTTTATGAAATTTACAATGAATTTAGTAGATATGAGAGACGTTATATATGAGTTGGCCTCCTCTGTGATTTGCCTTGTTCTGGATTTATATTTTTTGTCTACCACTTAGCATGTACTGGCCACATTGGACTCTAAGTTTCTTTTTTTTTTCATCTTTAACAGATTTTGTCATCAGTCTATCAATCTTAAAGCATTAAACAGTTTTAACAATGTTCTTCTACTACGTTTGAATTAACAATTTGACTTTAACCCATTACGACAATCTCGTTCTTTTTTTAATCTTAAAAACTGTTGTAGTATCTTATATTTCTGCTGAAATATATCACAGATGTTTCTATTTCGCACTAACTATTGTGCGCGTAAAATAGTTTAACTGCAGTTATTAAGAATTGATTTTTTATTTTTATATATATTTCTTAAAGACATTTGAAAATTGTTATGTTAAAGGAAACAGGTGCTTATAAGATATAATTCATTTGAAAGACTATTGTAGGAAATCCTGTTAATTAAAACTACTTAATAAGACCGCTGTACAAACTTTTTTATTTATTTATTTTTGTAACTTTTCTACTTCTATTTATATGTATGTTCAAAATAAAAGCATGAGTAAAGAATCATTCAATGAAATATATATTTTTATTTTGCTTTTTAATAAGAAAAACACAATTTATAATAAATAAATGCATAAAAGAATGTCACGTTATACAATTGCTTTCAGAAGTAATAGACTTAAATCAAAGAGCTTCTTTTTATTAAAGAAAATAAATTCAATGTTTTCTGATATTGTAGAAGTCCCCACAATGACAGTTAGAAGATCAAATAAATACTTATATTTATCTCTTGCCTTTAATTTTAGTTTTTGTGCATGCATAGTTTACTGTTATGTGTGTGGCATCTAGTGAAACTATTTTAAATAATGTTAAATACAATTCCGACTATTTTTTGTTTATTTTTAGACATGTATACTTTTTATCATCTGACAAATAAAAACTAGCATTCCAAATAGCCTTTAGTGTTCCACCATTTCCAGTTTTTAAACTTTTATGAAAAACAAACAATTGATTAATTTTATTTTTTGTCGTAATTCCTTACACAGTCTGCAAATCTGAAATAAGAAAACGCAAATAGAATAGATAGAAATTAAAGATAAAGGAATATGTTTGTAGTGGAAACTGGTGTACAAAGTAAATTATAAATTTTGAGAATTATAGAAGAACTGGCTAATGGAAAAATTTGGCCATTTTCACATTTGAAATCTGTGACTGTAATCCCATTGTTAAAACAGTATTTTAATGCTGAAGTTAAATATTGACTAATGAATTGACATGGAACTCATCTTAAAGTTAGGATGTGGAAAGTAAGTTTTTATTTAAAGCTTAATTATATTTTTTATTTAAAACAAGAATTCTTGAGGAGTAATTTTTTTTCATGACAATCTTAATTTCTGCATATAACTTAAATAATGTTTATGCTATTCATAATTGATTAATTACCAGTATAATTATTAAAGCATGGAAATATTGTTTCTTTATATATTTATAAGAATTTTATGGTAAGATTTGGGAAATCATCACTTTTTCCATTTAACTCTTATTGTAAATACAGAAATATTTTTATAATATTTTGACATTAATTTCATATGATACTAAATTAGTGTTGTTAATTGTAAGGGTTGAATTCTTTGCAATATAATATGTCATTTGTTTTATTTATGATATTTTTATTATAAAATTTTGTTTCTACGTTATAATGTAAAATTTCAACTTTTTTGTTCATATGCACTTAGCAAATTAATGAAATTTTTTTTTTTTCCGAGTAGTCTTTTAGAATTTATCAATAGTCAGCTTTGTATTTACTTTGATTAAAAACACTAATCAAAAATCATTCTTCAATAATTATTTAAAATTTTACATATTAAATCCCAGGGTTTTATTTTTTACAAGGATTTATTTTTATTATTTTATTGTAAGAATTTGGTTCACTCTTTGGAAGTAATCTATTGGAGCTATTTAGATAACAGATATCCTTTTTTAAGACAATGAAGAATTATACAACAGCTGATGATATTTATTATTTATAGTTGTGTACTTTGTATTATTAGTATTAATTAATTATCCCCATGAGAGGCTAAAGTTATGGGATTGTTTTACCTTTGATTATTTCTATTTTAGAATTGCTTTCTTGAAATGAATTCAATTGATATATATATTATAATGATCGAAATGTAAGTGGAGATCGAATCTAACCGCAAAAACAATATCTGCTCTACAAGGGCGCCATCTAGGCATTTGAGCCTAGAAAAATTTATAAAGTAGGCAGATACGCGCTGTTAAGATTCCACTTTATTTAGATATTCAGATCGTTAGCCCAAGTCACTAGCTCAGTGGAGCAGCAGAGATAATAAAATATAAATTTTTATATCTTAAATATAAAAGAATAAAAGCCACTGCCAGAAATTAACACATAAAAATATTTATTTACGCACATATAAAATAATATTTAAATTTTGAGGAATAAATTTAACTTTATAATTTTATATTGATCTTTAATTCTAAATTTAAGTAGATTGCAAATAATGAGTTTTCTATTTATTTAGAGGGTCGAGTATGAATGGGCTACATAGGTCTGCATTTGAAAGGAAAATATTCTTCCCTGATTTAACCTTAGGCAACAAATTTCGCAATCAACTGGCGCCAATCCATCTGATATATTCATGTATTCAATGTAGCATGATACGACAACACAAAATACTATACTGCCAGGAAAGTACATCTGAACAGTAAGTAGAATTAGAGAAGATATGGACTCTCCACCAACAGGAATGTGACATCTGTTGGCAAGTAGACCAATTAACAAAAAACTCCATAGGAATGGACTGCGGTCTTCTGCCGACTTACAAACCCATCCATAGGCAAACAGAGGGTGTGTGGCGTATATCTATAATCCTGCCCGTAGCAGACCTCATACTACATCTACTAATTACACAAATATATCCAATCCATTGAACCAATTCAACTACAAAATGAATAACCTAAGATTACCCTCCCTTAATACAACTTTACAAAACTATATAGCCATTCACGCCCGACTTAATTTTAGCATTTAAATACGTTCGCACAGATTTGTTTAAAAATGTTGGGTATAGATCGATTACATAGATTCCACGGTCAAAAACATTTCAAAATAAACATAAACGATCAAAATACAAAATTATTGATACCGACAATCGCAGAGGGAAACTTATAAGTAACCCAATAGTATTCACCATAAGATACTTGCGTTGTCACCAATAACTTAAAAGACATCTGAATAAATACATTTTAGATACTCACCGTAAGGTATCATTATTTATCGAATGTCTATATATTTTGATCAAATATGAAAACCAAAATATAATTAACCGCAAACGAATCCATGCAAGCATCTATAAACAACTTAAATTTCATACATTTAATTAATCTTTACAATAAGGAAAAAAATGGAAATGATGTTTGTCAATCGGGAAACATATAAAATTAAACATTATTAATTTGATTTAAAACTTACAAAAGTCAGATAAAGTCCGTTTTTTAACATTTAAGTTGGCTTGTTTATCAATTTGTAAAACTTGGAAAGTTCTTAATTGATTTTCACAATTGTTCATTTCATATAGCCCATGGTAGAAGAGTCAGGTTTATGCTTTTAATTCCCCCGAGCCTCCGTTGGAAGGTAATGTTCTGGAGATGGCAATAGCTGTTCAAGGTATACAGTCTGTTCATTTTTTTTTATATAGAGAGTGTGGTATGTGCGTCATGCACATCTCAAACACAAACGCTGGAACTGTCCGAAAAAACTGTATTTCCCTTTTTATATTATCCACAAGGATTAATGAACAAAACGTCACCAATCCATCACTTTCGTTAGGGTCAGCCAAGGCTTAGTGCTTCCATTGGTCAAGCTAAAATCCCTTTCTTCTCTTATCAACTTTCCATCTGACTTTTAATTAAACAGCTTTTAGATAATTAATAAACAATCATTTCCATTTATAGATTACAGGAATTAATTAATACCTGTTTTTATTTTAACTTACGTTATTTTTTTATTAAAATATTTTTATAAATCTTTTTTTTTTTTATAAAAAATCATTCAAATACCTTTTTTTATTTATTAAAAAAAATATTTTTAAAGTTTAGCATCTGTGCGAATGTATATACGTATAACAAACATTTTAATTTTAGCGTTTAGTTTTTTTTACTTTTATTTGCGAACTTTTAAGTTTTTATTTTAAATTAATGTAACGACATATTTATATATCGTTACAATATATATATATATATATATATATATATATATAGAGAGAGAGAGAGAGAGAGAGAGAGAGAGAGAGAGAGAGTAATTCTATGTTGAACTATTTCCTTCATCTAATATTATTAAATATCTTTTTTTCAAACTTTAAGTTTCAAATACATTTATCTGTTAGTAGAACACATGTTGGTATATAATACAGTGTTTCAAGTAGTATTATTCTCCTTATTTTTCAGGTGTTTCTGGTTGATGAATGAAAGTATTATCATTGGAATTGAACCTAGAACTTTAGATTTGTGAATATTAAAATTAAAGTGCCATTCTAACTAACTAGACTCTTTCATCAAAGATAACATGATAATAGTCCAATAAATAATAACTAAAAAAACATTATCACAACTGTTTAGACAAACACTGACTTATCTATAGTTTCTTTAGAGTTTTCTTTTTACATTTTAAAATGCTTTGACTGGATTTCTCAATAAAATTTGATTTCTTTTACTGAAAAGAAAATTATTACAGCATTCAAAGTTTTTATGAAACAATATTTTTTTTTCATGTGGTATTTTGTTCAAAGCTTCCTTTGGCATTACCATAACTTTTTGTACTAATTACTGTATAGTAAGATGTGGTCTTATTGGGGTGCTATGACACTTCTCAATATCAATCTACCTTAATATTTTAAGAACTAAAACCAGAGGAAAGAATGCAGTTTTATATTTTTATTATTAGCTTTACTTTCTAAAGATAAACATTTTTAGAATATTGTTAATTTCTTTAATGGGAATTCTAGTATCAATGGACTTGGGTATCTACATTACATTTTCTATTTAGCAATTTAAATACTACAAGTCAATGTTGAGAAACACTACTAAAATGATTAAATTTAAGATTTTTTCCCTTTGGAGAAAGGATTTCTCATAAAACTACTATGTAATATTTTTTTTACAAGTTAATTTATTACAAACTGAATATATAATTTAAAATCTTCTTATTACTTAACATTGATTAGCATTATTTGTCTTTTCAATTTCTTATTTAGTTTTGAGAGGAAAAGGTCAAAGAGGAGATAGAAAAAAATAGGGTCAAATTTTTAAGTTTTCTTTTGAAAATTCATTTCTTAAAAAAAAAACAGTAAAATATAAATGAATTACACAAGTTTTAAATTTTAGATTTTTTTCTCAAATAAAAACACGTTTATTTTTCACACATTAATTTATAAAAAAAAATTTAACAAACAATTTATTATAATATGTAAAAATATTTATTGTGAAAATGTTTCATTTTTATCTCTTCTGTTGTATTTTTTAAACTATTTCTATACTTATATTGTAGATATGTAATGTAGGCTGAATCTTACATTTATCGATTACTTATCCCAGTATTATTTTATGATAATGACTGCAATGTTTTAAAGAATCAAAGGAAAAAGTAAATGCAAATAAACCAAGTTCATCTTTATCTTTTATCCAGAGTGAAAACAGTGATGTAGAATATTTATTAACTTAACAAATTATTACATTAAAAAAAAATATTCAAAACAGTTTAGAGCTACTAAGTCATTTAAATTACCAAATATATAATATTAGCTATTTTGAGAATGTGATAATTGATAGAAGAACATTTTGAGCACTAAGTTGCAAAAGACTTTAGTTCTGCATTGGTTCTAAAATTGTTTTTAAATGAATTTCCTAATAAAAATAGAATAGATATAGGAAAACTGATTTTTGATTAATATTATAAACTAATTAATTTTAGATGATTAGCAAGAACGTGCTGAGATATTGAATTATATTTTTATATTGATTAATAGTCGTTGATGGGAAGATATTTTTCATGGTAACAAGAAATTGAATACTGACAGCAATATTTTTTTCTAAATTGTTTTAATATAAGCAGCTTTTATCATTTCAAATAATGAAATCTTAGTTTATATGAAAAAGAAAAAAATACCCTCCAGATAATCCTTATATTAAAGTCAGAGACCAACACTATCAATCAATCAATAGTATTCTGTCCAATAGATAGGTCCAGAGAGTAGACAACATCAATTCATTCTTTCATTTCATTCTGTTACTTGCCCATTTCTTCAATTCCACATAAGTCTTCCCATCTCTTATATCTTTCAATAATGCCAATCTCTTCCATCCTTTCTTTTTATTTTCACTCACCATTTTCTCCAAAACATCTTTCATTAAACTATAATCTTTTCTCAATATATGACCAATCTAGTTTCTCTTTCTCTCACTGATATTCTAAATCAACAGTATAGGAGATATAAATATTATAATGCTTTTCTAATAATTAGTATGACAATTATCAATTTTGCTGCCTTGCAGAGTACCAATACAAAGGTGTTTTTGTTTTTAGAATCATTTAAAAGATGCAATTTGTGGTATTTCTCATGATACAATTTTCTATCTCTTTCTATATCAGGTATATCAAACTCATTCATGACCAAGGACCACAGTAAATATTGTTGCTCAGACCATGGTCCATATTAAAAAAATAAAAAATAAAGAAGAACCAGATTTTTTAATTATTAACATTACTATTACATAGAGAAAATAATATAAAACCAACAAAATATCATATGATCACTATTTTATTAAATAGATAACAGGTGGCTTCTGGATGGTTGCATTATATACTAAGATCTAGGGACAGTGCTTTCAGATCCATGACTACTCACTGACAAAAGCTGTAAGCTAGAAACTATTCTGGAGATATTGGATGCATATGCATGAACCTTCTTAGATCCATTAATTACTAAGGCTTTCACTGGATGACACCACTGTATGAAGAGTTAATATATGATAATAGTAAGGAAAGTAGTTTATTGATTAAGGCTCAAACAGGATCTTTAGCAACAAGAGAATATACATGTAAATGGAAAAATATAGGTGATTTAGTCTGTAAATTATGTAAGGAAGGAATAGAAAATATTAGGCATCTGTTAATTGAATGTAAATGCTTGAAAACCCAAAGGGCACATATTATAAAGTTATGGAAGAATAAATATGAAAAAAGTGATTATACAGAAAATGGATTATTGGTTTTTATGCTGGGTTTGGAAAAAGATAAAGGGGATTTAGATATAAAGGCCATAGAGGTGACAAAGATTATGTTGTGGAAATGGGATGGAGCAGAATATGGGAAAACTTAGAGTGGGGAATGGAAAATAAAGTGGCTAACAGGTTTCTCTGGGTATAATTGCTGAGAGATTCTTGTCTTCATTTAAGAAGAATCTACAGTACATCACATCATATCATAGAAAGGCATGCATTGGATGCAGATGTATGAACAGCAAGGGAGAAAATACAAGGAGAAATGGGATGGTAAAGTTTTCATATGAGAGATGCAAAAAGTAAAATGAAAATGTTTGGTAGATTGCAGTTTATGGATAATAAAAGAATAACCAAAGTAGTATTTAATTGGGTTATGAGTAAAGGGCAGGCAACAAGATAGGTGAGAAAGGTAATGTAGTATGCAAAAGATTTGAATAAAGAATTTATATCAGTATATTTGTACAAAAGATGGGATGATTGTGTTAAGAGGATTGTTGACTGTTATAGTAATAAGGAATGGGATAAAAGAATAGATTTATTAATAAAGAATAGGGAGTTAGAGAGATGGAGAAATAGTATGGAGAGTAAAAAGAGTTTAAATATATATAGAAATAAACAGAATATAAGGTGTGAGTTAATATATGATAATAGTAAGGAAAGTAGTTTATTGTTTAAGATTCATGAGATGTTTAGCAACAAGAGAATAAACATGCAAATGAAAAAATATAGGTTCTTTAGTCTGTAAATTATATAAGGAAGGAATAGAAAATATTAGGCATCTGTTAATTGAATGTAAATGCTTGAAAACAGAAAGGGTACATATAATGAAGTTATGGAAGAATAAATATGAAAATAGTGCCTTATACAAAAAGTGGATTATTGGTTTTTATGCTGGGTTTGGGAAAAGATAAGGGGGATTTAGACATAAAGGTCATAGAGTTGACAAAGATTATGTTGTTGAAATGGGATGGAGCAGAATATGGAAAAACTTAGAGTGGGTAATGAAAAATAAAGTGGCTAACAGGTTTCTCTGGGTATAATTGCTGAGAGATTCTTGACTTCGTTTAAGGAGAAGCCACATTACATCGCATCACATTACAATTTGACAAAAATAACATATGTACAAATACAATCATATTACAAAAATACATATGAAGTACAAAATTTTTTTTTTTCAAGTCTACATTATTGCGATAAAGTGATATTATTTTTTTTAAAAGAAACTTGGTTATTTTTTTCATTAATCCAATCTTCAAAATTTTGTTGAATTTATTAAGACGGTTATTTTTTTAATTGATTGCAGATGTTGGTCTGTTGATTATTTTCAATTTTATTATTTTTTAAAATATAAAACTGTTGTTCTCATAAGATATGTGCTACTGAATATAGAAAAAATATATAGCACATAGAAAAATTAGTCAATTGATAAATAATTATACAATTCTGGAATTGCAAAATCCATCTATTTTTGTTTCAATATGGAATCCCATTGAATTTTGAATAACTGCCGTTGTAAATTGTTATCAACAGTTCAACATCAATAGATTGAGAAGAGGTAAATACGTGAAATTGATTTTTACATTTCTTGAAGATGAAAGTTTTTTTTTTAGTTCATTTTCTAATAATATAATTTTATTCTCAAAATTTCAATTCTGGCAGTCTTTGTAATAATGATTAGAAACATCCAAGTCAAGCATTGGGGACAAGCGGTCCGCACAGTTGCCTTACAAGCAGTTTTCCTGGGTTTGCAGGTTTGCTTTCCAGCCGATGCTTTGACACATGAAAAAAAAAAACCATTCAAAATGAGATAAATTTTCTTTTTGAATTTGTATTTACCAGAACAATAATGTCTCTTTGAAAATAGTGTTATTATCAAATCTGTGATGTTTGCCTTGTAGTTTAAGTTACATAAAATGATAGATAATGACAACTGAGAAAGTCTGATTTTTTATTCTTTGATCATATTTTAATATATTCATAATTTTTCAATTCCAAAAAAAATAATTATTTCATTAACAATTGGAAAAACCACTCTAAAACCTTATTGCTAGAAAACCACCTAATTTCTGTATAAAATAGATTATTGTATTCATTGGGTTTATCTTTTAAAAAATCTGCTACAGTGGTGGTGATAAAGCCCATATATACGTAATATAATTTGCAATTTTAGTGACATATTTTGTGACATGTCTGATGTTTAAACTTTGGAGCATAATGTTTAGTGGATAATGCAAGAAAATGTTAAAGAGAAGTATTATATTGGTCTCTACATTTTTTATATGTCAATAACATCGGTCATGGCAAGAATATCACTAGCTGCAAGAAGTTTAATGATAAATTTTATTCCTTCAAAACTTCTCTAAGTGCATCAAAAATATTAATTCAAATGTTTTTATTATGCATTGGAATAATTTCGAGAAGTTTTTCATTTATTTTTTTATTCACATCATATCTATGAATAAAAACAGCCACCTGAAGTTTATCCTATTTTCTGTGCTTTGGCCAATTGTAATAAAATAGATCTCATATGTTGATTTCAGTTAATTTATTAATTGTTTCTCTATATCATTAATTCTTCTGGCAATGATATTTTAAATGAAACAAATTTTTGAATTTCTTTAAATTATTTTGGTCATATTCTTCCACTGCTTTAATAATACATTTATAAATAAATTCCCCTTGACTGAATGTTTTTAATCTGATAGTAATTACATGTGATATGAAATAAATTATTTTCTCAAGAGTTATATTATCTTCAATATGCTGGTAAATATACTTTGTTATTTTTGAAGTGTCAAATTTAATTCTGACAATATACCTTAGCAAAATTTCCCAACACATTTATCATAGTTTTCTTTATGAATTGTATCATAGTGTCTTTCAATATTATATTATTTGCAAAATGCAATAGGATTTCTATATATTGAATATAAAATTTTATTTTTTTTCTTGAACACAAAAATATTTTTAGTCCTATTACTTATTAAAAAGTGTGATGTTTTTCTTCAGTTAATCCCTTCCCGTTCATCCTTATAGGAGGCTTTGACATTGTTTTAATGAATTTTTGATTAATCACAAAGAAAACTACATTTTCTAATGCTAAATTATTTTTAATGAAGTAATGATTAGCATCTGAAGACAAAAAAACATTATTAATTTGTTTGAAATAATTGTAATAACAATGGATGGATAAAATAACTGTATTTTCTCACTGGTTATACTTATTCCATGTTGTCATTCACTATATCTGATACAAGCGCATAAAAATTGCCCATTTGATTGATGTATGTTATAATTCTTAATGGGAATTATAAATTTTTGAAATATATTTATTTTTATTTAATTTATGTAAGCATTTATAGCTTTAATTAAAAAAAAAAATCAGTATTGTCAAAGTTAAATTACCATATTGGTTACCATTTTGGCCAGACCAAAGACCACTTGTCAGCAAGCCAGATTCAGCTTGTAGACCTCATATTTTGCATGGCTGCTCTATATGTTCACACAAAAAAAAAATACTTTATAAATTCCCTGATCTATTATAGATAACAAAAAATAATTGCTTCTATCAATATTTCTGAAATAAAAAAACATTAAAACTGTAATTATTTAAACAAATCATTTAAGATTTCAAGGTAAAATGTTTTTTTAGAAGATGATGGAAAATTAAAGCTGTTTACAAACATAAATTCGCTACTTATATGTTCATACAAGCTGTCCCTCTTTGGACAAGATAGCATTGGGATCTTTTTCAAAATAAAACTTTTTAAAGCTCTTTAAATATTTAAGAAAAAAAACTCATAAAATATAATAAAATCAGATCTATATACAACTTTAAAAAAAAAAAAAATGTTACATGTCTCTTCATTTTTCAATAAAGTATTTCTCCTAACAGTACATTTTTTAATAAATGAATTTATCTCCTAGAAACTGAATATGACATATAATTCACATTGCTATAATTAGGAGTGAGTCCAAGAATCAAATTTAAAATAATAAACCATTTGTAAGCAATTAAATCATTTTATCTTTAATGATAGAAAAATGCATTTTCTAATCAAATGCAACAAAAGTAAATTTAAATTAAATTGTAATGAAATCAAGAATGGTGTTATTATATAGTTGTTTTTTTATTTTGTTCAATATCTCATACCTTTTGAAGAGACTGCGGGGCAGAGTTAAAAGGGGGGGTTTTAAAAAAAAAATTTTTAAAAAAGGTTTTGGTTTGTGAAAAAATATATTTATTTGATATTGGGGCAAAAAAAAAAAAAAGTGAGATTTGGTAAAAATTATCAAGAATGATATTGAAAAAGATTCCTTCAGCATTTAAAAGTTAAAATTTCTTTAAAAATTCATCTTCACAGCTGCATACTCTGAATTTCTGTCTTGAATCAATCGCCACAAGAAGTTTTTTTGCTAAGAATCAGTTTATGTAATGAAAAGTATATGTGGTAAACATAATTATTAATACTATTAATCTTCCAATTGGGTTTTATATTTTTAAATATGGTAAGTAATGTTTAATTACGATTTCATAATTATTATTATTAGCTTACTTTGTTTTAATGGGATAACATAGCTTTAGTTAAAGGCTGGTTATTGTATTGAGAAATTAACTAGGCTTTCACACACATTTATAATTTATATAATTTACATATTTTAAATTCTGATTTTTAAATTCAGAAGTAGAAACATTACATCAAAATGAACATTGTTGTATAAATACCATGAGAGTCAGAGAATAAAGAAATACAAATGTTAACAAAATAATATATAATTAACTTTAAAAAAATGTATTTTGCAAAGTATAAAAGGGCCAACTGAGAATATAATTCTGTCTTTTGGTTTTTGATTTTTGCTAATACCATGAGATACATTAAACCACTACTGACAGCTGAATTAATAAATATAGTTGCATGGATCTCACAACCATCAGGATATGCAACTCTGCTTGCTAAATTCAATTTCACCTTCTGTCAATTATCCTCATACTTGTTAAGTTGCAGTTAAAACATAGATGCTTCTCATCCATGAAAGTGAACACACTTTTAAAAACAATTGTAAATTGAAACATAAAATCTTATTGCAATTAAGATTTAAAAACAAATTGGAAAGATTTTAATAGTGAGACACTATAGATATCTTTTCAAAAATGAATGTATGTAAATATAATTCTACTTTTATAGAAAAAAAAACAATATTTGCTTGCCTCTATCTTTGATTTAAGATAACCCATTTATTTATTTTATAAAAACTTTAATAAACATTTTAGCCTTCATTATTAACATGCAATTTATATTTAGAGATCTCCATTCTAAAAATGATTTTCTTTTAACTCGTAATGTGCCCTTCACAGCTGATCTCTTGCTTCTGTTTTTTTAAACAGCTGAATCAGGAATATCTGTTGCTACTGAGTTTTTTAACAGCTTAACTAGAACTGACTGATCTTCACAAGACACTTTTGTCATTTACCCAACTGCAGTAGTACCTCTTTGGAACACTCCTGTCTACATCCTATCATGATCTTATCTCCCATAACAAATTAAACACTGACTTATTGAACCTATTTTATAAAAGCTTGTTTTACTCCTTAAAAATAAAATTGCAAATCATGTCAAAGATAAAAAACAATTATAAGAAAAAAATTATCTGCATTATTTTTCTATTATGCTAAAAATGAAATAATCCTTCAATTAATTTTGATTTGGAAAACACTGCCTATTGGTTTGGAAAGAAATAATGAGGAAAAATATCAACTTTAGCTAATTAAAAAAAAAATTAACAAAATATGTTAACATCTTATTTTCTTTATTTTTTAAAAAAAAGATTTTCCTCATTATGTTTTTTAAGATAAAAACTTTATTCATGTGTCTTTCTTAATTATTATTTTTGAAAAGCTAACATTAATCAAAAAAATTTTATGACAAGACAAAAAAAACGATATTTAAAACTATTTATCTTTGTACCATTTCCCCTAAAATTAGAATTATAAATTTATAAATGTTTATTTATGCAGCACAGTATCTACCTGCAAGTATTTAGAAGAAAATTAACTTTCACACATATGCTGTTTAATTTTGAATGTATGAATTTATGCAGACACATCCATAAGTGAGAAGTTTTAAAAAAATAAGTGAATCACTTTTCTTTAGAGTTTATCTTTATATAAGACAACTTTTACTTACTATGTTTAATTCAGTCCTTTATTCTATTATATATCTGATATTCCAACTCACAAAAAAATTGTAGGAAGAGAATAAAAAATTGTTTACATTATTTTATACTTTTTGCTCTCTTTTACAACTATATATACACCGCATTAAAATATTCTCATTAATATGTACAGAAAATTGACTAGAATTTTTATATTATTATTTGCTAAGGAAAACATTTAATGAAATCAATTCTTATTATTAACAAAACACATGGGAAATCTAATTTGACATAACCACAGTTGGCCTCTTTTTACAATATTATATATTTATTTTTTATATTCACTTACTTTTGGTACTTATATTTGATAACACTTGATTTAATTCAGTATATTTGATAATCATATTACAAAGAAATCAAGTCATATGTCACATGCTTTCCTAATTTTTCTTTTATTATGGTTTATCTCTTCACGAAGAATTTTCACATTTTCCAAATCAAATTTAAATTTATATTTACATGTAAATTTATATTTACGCTTTTTTTTTTTTAAATTTAATGGCAGTTGTGGCAGGTTTAAGAAATTAACCAAAAGTACTTCTGCAGATTTAATTATTGTTTATAATAGTATGTTACCATTAAAATTATTATTTTTATTATAATTACAATTTTATTTTAATTAATGGACATTTTATTTATATTATATATAAATATTGTAATGGATTATGACTTTTCTCATTACTACTGAACTATTTTAAACTAATGCTAGATTACAAATCGTTTCTTTACTATATTAAAGAATATAACAGTTTTATTGTTATTAAGAACTCTGACATAGATATTTATTATTATTTTTTACCCAGCATATTTATGAATGTCAGCCTATTGTGACTCAAAGCCTTTAAACATCACAGGAAAAAAGGCACATTTAATGTATTTTGGAAAATAAATGTGTTATCTTGAGTTTCCCAGGGAAGCTTAGCTTATGCAGATTCATGATGAGAATGATTTTTTTTAGCACATTATGGCCATGGAAATGGTTCAGCATGTAATATCTTATCATAATTTGTTTCTTGATTCAATTACTACTTCGGATATTGGTAGGGAAAAACAAAGATGGCCAGTCTCACCTTATTTTCAGGTTCTGGTGTTGGTTCACTCATGGGGGGGAGGGTATAAACCCAGCACATTTAAAGCTTTACCCCAGTTTATTCATCTCTATCTGGTGAACATATTTTCTTTGATTAAAACAAATCTTCAAAATTTCCGAGGCAAGTAATCTATAATTTGAACATATAACAGTATAACAATTTGACACTTTAAAAATTAAAATCCAAAACTAAAATGACTCCTGATATTTTTCTATGTATATCATTCTTTTCTCTTTTTTAGAAAGTTATAATCTTATGAATCTTCACTATTTTTCTGTATCCTAGAATGTGACATCCAGGGTCCAGTTTCTCTTCAAAAGAAAACAAAAAAAAACCTTTTAGGACATTTTCCTTTTTGTTTAAGCAAAACTTTTGTCAAACACTTTTTGGAAATAACTTAGAACAATGCTTTTTTATAAAAGCATTCACAGATGGCAATCTGTTTAGTTTCTTTTTTTTATTTTCATTAACACATTTCTTCATTTTCTTAAATTTTTATTTTTATCAAAATTAAAATATGGTATTTAGACATTAAAATAAATATAATATACATTCTTTCTAAATGATTCCTCTTGTTCACTTGCCTATATGACAACATATACACACACATGTTTCATTAATATAAATGAGCACAAACCCCACTCCTTATGCCCGTTTTTAAATCTTTATTTAATTATTTTAAGAACATAAAAAAATCAAATATATATAACATATACTTATTACTAATATTAATCCCAGACCCTGTTACAATATATATATATATATATATATATATACAAGTTTTTTTTGTATATATATATATATATATATATATATATATATTAACAAAAAAAACTTGTTGGGTTACATGGTACACCCATAATAATATATATATATAAAGTAAAGGAAAAGTAGAAATAAACACAGACATAAATTTTTGTAGATATTTTTCAAATTTCCTAAAATAAAATAATAATAAGTAAAGGATTAAATAATAACTCTGATTTAAAATAAAAATTGTTTTATAAATTAAACTTTTAAAAGGTCTGATAAATATTATTTGTAATTTTAATTTTGAAATGTAAAAACAGCATATGTATTTTTGAAATTTTTTAATTAATTAAACAAGACTTTTATCTATTAGAAATCCCCCTAAATTAAAACATGTATGTTTTCAGAGGGATTAGAAAGATAAAAATAAAAACTGTTTTCAATCAAAGTGTTAGTATCACCTTAGATGATTCTATAAAAGGGCTGATAACAAAATTAGCTCCAGTCTGGGTAATAGTTTTTTTGTAAGAAGGGTCAGCTAAAAAGTTGGTTATAATATTTTGTTGCAGCTTCTTGAAGTTTGCAGCAGTTGGTTTTAGCTGATCTTAGAGTTGGCAGAATAGCTACCATGAACTGATATAGCTGAAGGCTGAACATTAGATTCAGGAGCTGCTAATATTTTCTTTACTGGAGTTTGAATTCACATGGAGAAAATGACCCACTTCATTGTGCTGAAATCCAGAGCCTTAAATGTGGAGAAGACAGCTGCTTGCCTGGAATAGTTATACACAGATGGGAGACCAACTAAGGACCAACATTATTCATGGATTATACTTTTTCCTGATGATGACAATCCCTAAAACCAAACTTACCAGGCAACCCAAGCTTGCTGAAGAAGCAATTATATATTTATGCTGATGTATAAAAAGGCAGAGAAGAACAGATAAAAATATATACAGCTGTGGTGACTAAAGTTATATATAATAATGAAATTTTAAATAATTTCTTTAGTAAAATTACATTTTGAAATTGATGCATGAATTTGTACTTTTTATGCTTATGGTGGGTGTATAGTTGAACAGGGCTGTCTGGATGCAGTGTGTTCATGATGCTCTGAAGTATATGGTTGGCACTGTCTAGACCTAGATATTGAGCTCCCAGAGTAGTCCAGCAGTTTATAAGTAGGCCTCATGAATAGGCCTTGGTTTCATGAATAGACCTCATCTATACCCCTAAGTCTCACAGAGATGAGCAGGGTTGGCACAATACCTTTTTTTGGATACTACTCTTTGAGGATGATCTGTCTAGGTACTTAGAAGTGCTTAAAAATGAGGTATTTTCTCATGACATTATGGAGCTTTGTGTTCTGATAGTCCAGCTTGGCTCTCTGCTTATCATGGCATGGGGAGCTGCAGTTCACGTATTCACTTTTACTATCTCACCTTGCCTACTTCATCAGCATTAACTAAACAAGCAGAAAGACATTTTAAAATGTATATATTTTTTGGATTCTATAAAATGATATTATCTTTCATTTATTAAAAAGAGAAAAAGAGACATTTTAAAAGTGAAGCTAACAAGCAAATAACTTTATGTTTTAAAAGACAAAAAAGTTGATAATATTTATTTCTTTTAAAAAACTAATTGATAAAGAGTGGAACTTACTATAAAATAAGAAAAGCAATGTATACATTTTCAACAACGAATAATTGTGAAAATAACTTTTATTGTCATAACACGTATGAAATATTATATATATTTAAAATGAAATTTGTATTTATAAAATTAAGGTTTTTTATTATTGTTTGACAAAATTAAATTAGTTAATAATCTGTGCAAATCTATGCACACATTTTAGTAAACCTAGCTTAAAGGTCTGTATTATTTAAAATATAATTTAAAAGCTTAATTATTGTAGAACAAGTTTAATATGTTCAGAAATTTCATGCACATGCACGTATGTGTGCGTATATCTGTCAATTCTATTGCAAATACCAATATTGTCAATTATAACACATGTAAATTTAAACATTTTTTTTATAATTATGTTTAATTGAAATGTATTTCTTGTGTCATCATCATTATCAACCATTATCAATACACTGCAAGTTGAAGGTCTCTCCAAGTTTAATCCATCTTCTCCGATCTTTAGCTTCTCTTCTCCACATCACCCCTGCACACTTTCTTATTTCATCCATCCATCTCACATGTGGTCTCTTTCTGGGTCTTTTACAATCTCTTGGAATCCAGTTTAAAATTTCAATTGTCCATCTATTATCATCTCTTCTAACAATATGTCCAGCCCAACTCCACTTCAATCTTTTAATTTTTTCAATGAGGTCAGTAACACCTGTTTGTTCTCTTACCCATACATTGTGTTTACGATCTCTTCTTGTTACTCCCAATATACATCTCTCCATACTTCTTTGAGTGGTCTGAAGTCTCTGAATTGCTCTTCTATTAAGTGTCCAAGTCTCAGATCCATAAGTAAGAACTGGTAAAACACATTTGTTAAAAACCTACCTTTTCAAACACATAGGCATATTTCATTTTAGTATCAAGTTATTTCTACCAAAAGCATTCCAACCAAGTTTAATTCTATAATTAATTTCCTCCATTATGTTTCCATCTGTATTAATAATCTGACCAAGGTATTTGTAACTGTTAACTTCTTCTAATTCATCATAATCAATCTTTATTTTCGTATTTTGAGCAAATCGATTAAACATTACTTTAGTCTTTTTAACATTTATCTTTAGTCCTACTTTCCTACTTTCATCTGATAATTCCTGCAACATTTCCTGCAGATCTGAAGCATTATTTGCAAAAACAACTACATCATCTGTGAAATCTAAATGACTTAAATAATCACCATTTACTTTCACTCCTTTAGTTTCCCATTTTAATCCACAAAATACTTCATGCAGCACTGCTGTAAAAAGTTTTGGAGATATGGAGTCACCTTGTCTTACACCTTTCTCAATGTTGACTTTCCCAGTGTCATTATGTAACCTAATTGTTGCTGTTGCATTTTTATAAATATTCTTTAAAATATGACAATATCCTGGATCTATACCTTGATGATCTAATGCTTTAATCACTGAAGAAATGTTTAAAGAATCAAATGCCTTTTCATAATCTACAAATCCTAAGCATAATGGCAACTCATATTCATTTGTCCTTTCTATAACTTCGCTCAATACCTGGATATGATCTACTGTACTAAAACCACTTTTAAATCCGGCTTGTTCTCTTGGTTGGTGGAAATCCAATGTTCTCTGTAGACGAGTAGTAATTATCTTGGTAAAAATTTTATATAAAACTGATAAAAGGCTGATAGGTCTGTAATTTCTAATATCTTCTTTATCACCTTTTTTAAATATTAATATTATTACTGCATTCTTCCAATCATCTGGTACATCTTTATCATTTAGACATTTGGTATATAACTTTGCTAAAAAAATTTCTATTTCTTCACTTGCTTCTTTTAATATATCAATTATAATTCCATCATTACCTGGAGCCTTTCCTTTCTTCATACATTTAATTGCATGTCTCACTTCTTCATTTAAAATTCTGGGCAATTTGGAAGATGTAATAGATATAGGAGGTACTTGTTCTTTATTACTATATAATTCTTGATAAAAATCTTCTACCAATTTCATGATGTCATCTCTCCTTTTAGTAATAATTCCATCTTTTTTTCTTATTGCAGATATAAATTTCCTACCAATACCAAAATGTTGTTTTACATTCTTAAGACTTTTATTTTCTTCTACAGCTTTCCTTGCTAGTTCACAGTTATACTTTCTTATATCATTTTCAACTCTTTTTCACACCATTTTACAAAATTCGAGATATTCAATTCTTTTTAATGCATCATTTTTGTATGTCTTCATATTCCTTCTTTTCTTCATAAATTCTCTAGTCTCAGTAGAAATTTTATTGGTCAATTGCTGTTTCTTTCTACCAGCTATCTTTGTTGCAGTTTTCAAAAGTGTATCAGTTATTTTCATATTAATTTCATTCAAATCTGAATCATGTTCAAAATCTACTAATACTTGAAACCGATTTGTAAGTTCTAATTTAAATTCATTAGAATGTTTCTGAAGATTAGGAATATCAACTGTAAATATTGTTTTCCTTAATAATTTTTGTCTCTCTAGTTTTACATTAACATGTATCTTACACCTTACTAATCGATGATCACTTCCTGTGTTAAATTTATTAAGAACATTACAATCTTGAAATATGTATTTCCTGTTAGTCAAAATATAATCCAATTCTGCTGTACCTTCATTTGGATGCTTCCATGTCCATTTCCTTTTAACATTTTTCTCAAAAAAAGAATTCATAATATAAAGTTTTTCTTTTTCTGCAAACTCCACAAGTCTATGTCCTCTCTCATTTCTATTACCATAACCAAAATTACCCACAGCACTTTCATCTTTCATTTTTATACCAATTCTAGCATTAAAGTCTCCCATAACAGTTTTAAAATGGTGTTTACTCTGATCAAAAGCCTTTTGTACATCCATATAAAAATCTTCTACTACTTCATCACTATGAGAACTTGTTGGGGCATAAACATGAATTATCTGCATTTGGTATCTGCTATTAAGTTGTATAACTAATCTTGCCACTCTGTCCGATACACCATCAATCTCCACAATATTGTTCTTCCACTTTTTATTTATAATGAATCCTACTCCACTTGTATTTCCAATATTTGTGCCTTTATAATAGAGTATATGTCCACTTTTTAAATCAATTGTCTCTTCATCTTTTCTTCTAACTTCACAAAGTCCAATAATGTCCCATTTAATATAAGAGAGTTCTTCTTCTAATTTTTGCAATCTTCCTTCACTTGTAAGTGATCTGCAGTTGTAAGTACCTAAAAAAAATTCGTCATCAACTGGCAGCCTGGGTCCACAATCAGGGGATTCTTAGCACCCTCCGCCTTCGGCCACCAACCGCTGCCTTGGTTGGTGACATAACAGCCTCCTGGGAATAAGGGCCATGCTTTATTTTTGTCTGTCATAATTGTATATATGTATTGGGAAAATATTTATCATTTACACAAACATTCATTCTGCCTTATCAGGCACTGAAAAGAAAGACCATGGTGTTTTTTGATCTTAAACTCAGAGGTAAAAAACCAATAAACTCACCACGCTGGCTAATGCGTGTTGGTGAGCAGCCCATCCATGTTTGTATACTATATGAATAATCACATAGTAATAACAGCTGCAATGACAAGAACGTATGGAGTGGACATTAGGAATTTGCCCTGCTCGGTTCCTTTAAGGTCTCCAAGAGGATTCAAAGTGTCTCCTTTCAGTTAATAGCAAAACTCCTTTTATATATATATATACATACATCCCACAATATATATATATATATATATAGTATATATAAATATATATATATATATATATATATATATATATATGCATTTGTAGAAACTAATTGAGAAATATTGTAAAACAATGTAATAACTTTAGTTGTGTATATAATTTTGTATACTTTTCAAAATCAGAATCCTTAACCTATAAGACCTTAAATACCATTTTTTTATTGTTATTAATAAACTTATTTAATTGTTAAAATTGTTCCTTCATCTCTTGGTTACATACAGTACGTTCTCTGAGCTAGATTAATGCATGGACAAATGGGTGTGTGTATTTAATGCTTTTGGGGCATCCAGAGATGATCAATCATCATCCTTGTTGGTGAAAAAGAGGATACTCTTTAAAACCCATACATTATTTTATTTTAATTAGTCTTATTAAAAGTTAAGTTTACAGTTGGCCAGTACAAGTGGCCAGAGCATCAATGATGATCAGCATGTTTTAAATGTCCCAGCATTATAGTTTTGATTTCTGATTATTGTGTATTTTAATGGATGGGCACTGAGTTGGTGCATCCAAGTTATGTTTAAATAATTGCCCAAGCTGGCAAAGGCTCAGTAGTTGGCCTGGTCTACAGAAGACCCATTTCCAATCCAGTCACAAGGTTGACTGTTGATTAATATTTTTTATTGTTTCAATCCAGTCACAAGATGGACTGTTGATATTGTACTGATTTAGTTGATATGATGGATTATTCATGACAATGAATGGTATTTTGAGCAGTACTCATACTTATTTTGATCTATTGATAATGCTGGTTGGTGGATAATTATATTTGTAGTTGCTCTTCTGAGTTAGCTGGCTGATTTTTCAATGATCTCTCAGAGATTTTGTATTTACTTGGGGTTGATGATGAATTCCCATCACCCACTTCATACCACATCTTGATGCCATCCTGTTACAATATATATATATATATATATATATATATATATATATATATATATATATATTGTAATCAGTTGGCTTACATAGCATACACTAATATAGTGTGTGTGCATAAATATATATACGTAAAATAAAGGAAAAGTAGAAATAAACATAGAATAAATTTTTGTAGATATTTTTCTATATTTCCTAAAATAAAATAATGATAAGTAAAGGGTTAAAAAGCTCTGGGTTTAAATAATATTTTATTGTAAAATTAAATATTGAAAAAGGTCTGATAAATAATATTTGTAATTCTGATTTTGAAATTAACAAAAAAAAAACAAGCATAATTTATTTTTTAAAATCTTTTAATTAATATTTTATAAAATATCTTTTTTAATTAATGCTTGTTTTCATTTCTACTATGTAGTTAAAAATCTTTGTAGATTAAAAATTCTAAAGGATTATCACACTTTTGGTCAAATTCCAAAGATTAATGTAAAAACATGAAAATCACACTTTGATAGAAATTTCCAGCTTGTTTTCAAATGGATTAAAGTTAATTGAAAACAGCCACTGTGTTTTTGTCACCTGACCTACCCAAGGTTATAAAAGACTGATAAAAAAATATCAGTTTTGGGTTGCAGTTTTGTAAGAGTTAGCAGAAGAGCTACCTGTAAAATTGGCTAAATTATTTTGTGAAGAGTTGGTAGCTGTAGTAGAAAATGGCCATAGTAAAGCTAGCTGCAAAAATGGCTAGTATAATTATCAAGAGAACTGCCATGAGGATTTAAGAATGCAAGGAAGTGGCTGCTCTACATTTCACTGGAGGAGTTTGAATTTACATGGAGGAAGCGAGTCAGGATTCTTTGTAATTCATAGCCTTAAAAGTGTTCTGGAAAACAGCTTGCTGACCTGAAGCTTACAAAATCCAAGTATAAATGGAACTGACTACAGAAAGGAAAAAGCCAACCATACCTGAATTATGTACTTTTACCTGATGATGACCACAAACATGGATTATATTTTTCTAATGGACCAAAAGAACCAGCTTACTTAATAAATAATTATATATATGCTGACTATCTAAAGGCAGAGAAGCCCAGATAAACATATATACAGCTGTGGTGAGTAGAGTTATATATAAGAGCAAAATTGTAAATAATTTCTTTAATAAAATGACATCTTGAAAGTGATGTGTGAATTTGTACTTTTTATGTTTATAGTGGGTATATAGTTGAGCAGGGCTTTCTGGATGTTGTGTGTACATGATGCTCTTAAGTATAGGCTTAACACTATCTAGACCTAGAGCTCCCAGTGTAGTCCAGTGGTAAATATATACAGGCCTCATGAATAGGCCTTGGTCTCATGAATAGACCTTATCTATATTCCTAAGTCTCACAGAGATGAGCAGGGTTGGTGCAGTGCCTTTTAATTTTTTTTCTGGATACTACTCTTTAAGGATGATCTGTCTGGGTACTTAGAAGGGGCAGTGCTTAAAAATGAGGTATTTTCTCGCACCATCATGGAGCATTGTGTGTTTGATAGTCCATGCTTGGCTATCTACTTATCATGGCATGGGAAGCTGCTGTTCATGTATTCACTTTTCCTACCTCACCCTGTCTACTTCATCAGCATTAACTAATCAAGCAGAAAGACATTTTAAAATATATATATATTTTTGATTCTATAAAACCATATTAACTTTCGATTATTAAAAAGAAAAAAAAACATTTTAAAAGTGAGGAAACAAGTAAATAACTTTGTGTGGATCTACAAAATTAAAAAAGTAAAGAATTGATTATTCAATAATTTAACTTAAAAACGTTGGTAATTAATTAACAAATACCTGTCAAAAATTGTCTACACTTTTTTTAAGGTAAAAAAAAGAGAACTTTTAAATTGAAACTAATTTTAAATTATATATTTTGTTTATACACATGTATATGTGTGAAATTTATGTGTTTTCCAAATTAATTAATTATGAAAAAATATAATATTATTATAACAAATTAAAATATGTAACTTTTTGTCAGTGTGCGAATACATGCACACACATATGTAAAATTTTTAAACATTTATAGTTTTTTTTTTTTATATGCAACTGTAAAAGGTTATTTTATATGACAATTGTAATATAAGTCAATTGTACAGCATGTTTGCATGTGCGCATATATGTCAGTGTTTGTCAAATAGGACATATATGCAAATTTTAATCATTTTTTTTGTCATTATTCAATACCAATTGAAATACATTAATTTTATGTTATAAATGGCACGTCTGTACGCACATATAGGTAAATCCATGTAACAATTTCAATTTGGACTAGTAAGTATGTAAGTCACAAATGTAATAATTATTTTATGTTTAATTGAAATGTCTTCATCCTATGTTATAAAACTCATGTCTGTGTACGAATATATGTATGCCTTTATAGATACCCATTAAGAAATAATGCAAATGGTGTAATAACTTGAATTTTATTAGTAATCTTGTAAATTACAGAGTGATGACTTTATTATTGTGTATCAAAATCAGAACCCTTATAAGATCTTGATTTTTTTTTATTGTTATTAATAAACTTATTTAATTGTTAAAAATGGTTTCCATCATCTCTTGGTCACATACAGTAATAGAGCTTGTGTTCTCTGAGATAGATTCGAGCATGGGATGAATATATAAATGAGGATGTGTATTTAGTGCTTTGGAGCATCCAGAGATGATCAATCATCATCCTGGTTGGCACAAAAGAGGATACTCTTTAAAGCCCATGCACTATATTTTATTTTAGTTTAGTTTTATTAAAAAAAAATTTAAGTTTATAGTTGGCCAGTACAAGTGGCCAGAGCATTGATGATGATCAGCATGTTTTAAATGTCCCAGCAGTATTGATTTGATTTCTGATTCTTATGTATTTTAATGGATGGGCACTAAGCTGGTGCATCCAAGTTATGTTTAAATAATTGCCCAAGGTGGCAAAGGCTCAATAGTTAGCCCGGTCTAAAGAAGACCCATTTTCAATCCAGCCACAAGATGGTCTGTTGATTTTATTCTGATTTATTGTACTAATTTGTTTATTCCCATCAATGATGATGATAGATGGTTATTTCTCTCATGTATTTACTTGTAATTATTTTTTTAAGTGATAATGGTGGTGGTTAATTATAATTTAGTTGCTCTTCTTAGTAGCTGGATGATCTCTCAGTGTTCTCAGATATTCTCTAATCTCATGTTCTTATAAAATATTTTATACTTATATATACTTTATAAATTATTGATAATTTTAAATTTAATTTACTTGGAGTGCATGATGATTTCCCATCACTCCAGCTTCAGTTCATTTTACTTCCACTTCTACTACCCCCATCCCGTTATGATATATATATATTGTAACGTTTATTTATATACGTTACAAATATATTGGCATTGGGTAAAAAAAAACAAAAAGATAAAAGTGGATTTAAAATTTTGTTGAGTAATTTTTTTTTAAAAAAGAAACGTACAATGAGGTTTGAATTATTCTTCTTATTTTTTTTTATGTCATTAGTAATAACAGTAATTGGAGAGAACAAAAGAATTCCAAAAGCAAGTAAAAAAAGATAAGCTGAAAGTAGAAATACTCAAATTAATTAAAGATGGCCGAAAACTTGAAGAAAATAAAGACTTTATTACATAAAATTTATAAAGACTGGATAAGATTAAAAAGGCATGGTACTAGCATGCGCAGAAGTCCTGAAAACTGGATATAAAAAGGAGGGATCCGGTTGAAGGAATGTCTTGTTCATTTTGTTTCTCTAGTTAGTCTTGGATAACATTAATATATCCAAGATTGCTCTACGCTGAAGGAATTCGGCATGTCTCAGTGAACCGGAGCTTGACATCGGACCTAATGATGTACACCAGGAAAAGCCTTCGTGACCGACTGGGGAAATGGACCACAAGATCAAGCAATAACCAAAAGGCCGAGCTCATTATAACCAAAAAACTATGCATAGTTATCTACTACTGAATTCATGAAACTTACTGGTAAGAATAATTATCCTGATTGTGACAAAGTTAACTATTTAAAACTACTCGTAAAAATATACGTATAAAAGAATTCCGATAGTGACTTTAATTTTTCTATATGAGAGACTCTTATTTACCCAAGAACTTTTTGTTTATTTTAACTGATATTTATATTTTCTGGATATTTCCCACCTGAATTAAATGTGTTCTCTCCAAGGTATTAATTAGCTACTTAACATGAAGTATTTTAGTTTGTCAAAATTAAAAATATTTCTAATATCAATTCTCATTTGTGCGTTATTAATAATAGTTATTATTTTTTATTATTAAATTTATTTTTAGTGTAATAAGATTTAAACGTAAGTTACCTTTGCCAATATGTTTCAATACGCCCAGGACTAATAATCGTAAAAATCATTAATTCTCATTACGGTAGAATTACCGCCCCTTAAAAAAAAATAGAATAAAAATCTTTTAATTTTTTTTTTGTTTTACAACTTGCGAGAGGTGCTGGCGACATATTTCAGCGGATTCTTAGGAATTCTGGTGCCCATAGTAAATAAAATTAAAAGTTGATTTTGTCAATAGCACAATTCGTAACAATTAATAGGCTGAAGTTGATCAGGAAAAATAGCTGTGTTTTTAGAATAGAAATACAACTTTCTTCTTTTTTGACATAGCTTGATCAACTCACGCGCAGTTTATATTAGCGTGTAAAGGCCTAGCAAAATGAAAAACGTTATAATATATATATATATATAATTAAAATTACCCCAAATTTAACCTCAACCAGACTACTCAAAAAAATAAAGCCTAAAACACTATCAATGGTTTTATTGTCTACAAGCAGACTTCTCAAGTGTAAAGAAGTCCAAAATAACAACATATTTAAGCTGAACATTACTCACAATTCCACTGACTTCCCATACACCCTTAATATTCAAAAAATCTTTTAAATAAGTTAATTGTTTTGGAATTATAAATTTTTAACAATAAAGATTCTTTAATTCTTCTTTTACTTTTATTTTTCTCAAAGAAAACAATCATAGCTTCATCAAAATTAATCATATGGCCTGCATTTTTGGATATATAAGGCAGAACTAAGATATTTATTTCTAACCTTATTCTTATATATTTTTATTCTTTCATTTAAACTCAAACTATTCTGACCTATATGTACATAAAGGTACAATTAGAAATAAATATCTTAGTTCTGGCTTATATGTCCATGTAAAAAGGTACAGGCTCCATTATTAATTTTAATGAAGCTATGGTAGTCATCTTTGAGAGAAATGAAATTAAAAGAATTAAATAATCTTTATTATTAAAATTTTATGATTTTGAAATAATTATTGTGGGTAATGTTTAGATTGAATATGTTATTTTATAATTCTTTACACTTGAAAAGTCTGCTTGTAGCAGTGAAACCATTGGTAGTTTTTTAGAGTTTAATTTCTTGGCTAGTCTAGTTGAGTTGTGAATTTGGAATAATTTTGATTATTTATTGACTAGTTTAGCTTTATGCTTTTATTGTTCACATATATATATATATATATATATATATATATATATATGTGAATATATATATTTAATTATATATATATATATATATATATATATAATTAAACTAATAAATTTAATGGTTTACAAACTATTATAAATAATCTTTAAATCTGCAGAAGTACTTTCGGTTAATTTCTTAAACCTGCCTCAACTGCCATTAAATTAAAAAAAAAATAAAAAAACAAAGCAGGAGCAAACATCATCAATTCAAATCCCATGAATCTCGTATTTTAATGTTAGTAACTTGTCTATTTATTAAATAGGAATAAAATGCATTTAATAAATAGACAAGCTGCTAACATTAAAATATGGTGCATCGTGGGATTTGAATTGTTGATGTTTGCTTCCGCTTTGTTTTTTTTTTTAAATTTAATGGCAGTTGAGGCAGGTTTAAGAAATTAACTGAAAGTATTTCTGTGGATTTAAGGATTGTTTATAATAATTTGTAAACCGTTAAATTTATTATTTCAATTATAATTACAATTTTGTTTTAATTAATGGACATTTTATTTATATTATATATATATATACAACAGGATCTACATCAGTTCTTATATCCTTGCAGTAATGTACGTGGATTTGATATAAGTTTAATGTGTGTTATGATCGATTGATCAAGCTAGATAAATGTGGTATGCATGTACTAATTAATGGTCAGATTCAAACTAATGCCAGTTCATATTTCAGACCATTATTTCCATAAAATAAGTTTAAATCAAAGAGAAAATTCATCTCAATCAGTATAATGCGTTTAATTATAATAGAACTACTACTATGACAGAATGTGAGTGCCATCTTTTATAGTGAGGAATATTTTTTAGAATGGATTCATGTCTCCTTTCTTTTCTAATGACAAATGCTTTTACATCTATCAACAACTGACTCTAATGAATATGATATCAATTACTAGGTAATCAGTTTTATCAAAACTATATAATTGCTTATTTCTAATAAAATAAAACAATATATCTGTATTGCAATTACTTCTACATTTATGTGAGAACGTAACAGAATAGAGAATCACGATAATTTATTATTATATTACTTATAGTTTAATCAATTCTGTATATTTACACAATAATTTATGACATTAATAAAATAAAAATAAAGTACACATTTGAAAATAGAAAAGAATTAAATTATAAATATTTTACAGAAAACATTTTATCTTTTTTAAGCCTCAAAATGAAATAACAAATAGTCTTTATCC
This sequence comes from Epiperipatus broadwayi, assembly GCA_028023455.1. Taxonomy (NCBI): domain Eukaryota; kingdom Metazoa; phylum Onychophora; class Udeonychophora; order Euonychophora; family Peripatidae; genus Epiperipatus; species Epiperipatus broadwayi. The sequence goes on from JAQFVV010006578.1 coordinate 39,255, forward strand.
AGTTCTTTAGTTGTTAGGTGATTATATTTACTTTCTTCTTTAGGATCTTTACTTCAAACTTATATACCTGGGTCTTGATATTATATAGCTTCTACTTATTAAATCTGTAATTATTTTGTCTGTTTAGTTTTTTGTTTTACTTTTGGTTGACATCAATAGTTATAACAGGACTCCTGACTAGATTTCCATGTCAACTGGATTTATCACATCTAATCTAATTTTTTTTTTACTTTACATTGATGGAAATCCTACGTTTTTTTCTGTTGTACAAATTTCATCCCTCCCCCCTCATGTGTCAAAGCATCGGCCGGGAAGCGAATCCATGAACACGGGACTCTGCTTGTAAGGCGGCTGTGCTGACCACTCGGCCACTAACGTTTGACATATTTCACATTTTCTGTTCTCATTTTGCTCTTGATGATAATTATTGAATGCAATGCTTATTATTTCAAAATTAAAACAAGATCTTACTTTTAATTATATTACACTTTTTTATATACTTTTTTAAAGTAATCAATTATTTAAAACACAACAAACGTATAGATTATAATATTTTTAATTACTATGATTATCATGTTTGTTTTTTTTTAAGATTAATATAAGCTTTTTGGAATTTGAAAAACACTATTCCTTATTTTTAATTAGTTTTTCATTTATTCTAAGATTCTAATTAATTAGTTTTTCATTTACACTATAATGTTAATTTACTAGGAGGAAAAGGTCTAATTTGCTGATGTTTTTTTTTTTACCTTAGAGGTTAAGAATATCTAAAAATGAAATAATGATATTACGATACATTTAAAATTCAGCGTGTGTACATATATATATAATATTTAAATATAAGTATATTGTCTCTACAGAACTTATATTCGAGATTATTTATCTTTTTCACATGTATGTGGTCGTGTGTGTCAGTTGTATAAAATGAAGTGGATAGATGCAGGGATCTTGAAAGTCTGAAATCAAATGCCTTATATATATATATATATATTGTGTATGCGTATATATATATATATATATATTGTAACAATATTTATCAATTAATATAAATATGTATTTGTAATTATTAAATTAACATAAAAAATATGTATTTGTAACTATAATAAATTAATATAAAAGATCTGTATTTGTAACTATAATTTGTAACTATTATAAATATGTCACATTTGTAATCATAATAAATATTTAGATAGGGGAAATTATTAATTATTAGTTATATGCCTATCCAATCTGTACCATTTGTAACTATATTAACTCATCATAGCATAGATAAAGAAATTATAGAATCACTGTGCCACTTGAAAATATCAGCATTAAAGATTCTTGGTATTTATTTATATATTGGGGCAGTCATTTGAACAGTAAAACATACTGGACATTGTCATCTAATAAAAATAATATTAAATATAGCAACTGAATAAAAGTACCCACTGTGAGATTCCTGGAGTGCCTTATGCTTATCTCCAATACTAGGTTCTTCTAACAAAGAATCCTTCCTATCCTTCTTTCCAAATATATAAGACCATTCATGATCATATGCACACACGGGTGCTATTCATGACAACTTATAAAAAATATATTTTATAAAACTAATATTATGAAGTTGGAAAGGGATGATATCACTCTTTATTCAGTTTAGCTAAGTACATGTGTTTTCCCTTGAGCGCCACTAGATTGTTTTCAATCTAGATAAGTATCTATTTATAGTGTACTTGAGTTCAAACTCATTCAGTACATATTTATTACACATGACTTGGATGACTATTGAACAAAAATGACATTCTTACATTTTATCTATATTGATAAAATTACACGATCCCAATATTACCAAAGTTTATACTATAGATCAAAGATTCTTATAGACATTGCTAGCTCATTAGCGTATATTGATGAACAGACATGTATAATCCTATTAATGGCTTCCAAACAAGCATGTGAAGACCATTATTGATATTGATAGATCGGACTAAATTATTTATCACAATAAAGGTAATAATGATGATGATGATGATAATATCATAATAATGATTATAATAGTGATGTCATAATAATGATTATAATGGTGATGATGATACCAGCCATGGCTTATCAATAAACTCACAACAATAAATTCATCTTTATAAACTTATAGGCATCTATTAAAATTATCATATTTCATACTGGGATTTAATAATACTAATGGTGATGATTGATCATCATGAATCTCTTTGTACAATATTCAATTTTCTATAAACCCCTATTTACTAAAATATATTCATTACGCTAAACATTAAATTTAATGATTATAATTTATTAATGATGATTGATGGCGATCATAACTTTTATATAGTATTATTTGAAACATTTTTTTAACTAATAACATGAGATCCATCTTTGATGAGGATGATCTAAATTCATGGACACAACACAATTTTAGCTTTCTATGTTGAACTATAATTATCAAAATTTGGTTATTCTCAAGCATAATCCTTAAATACCTAAATATCAACATTCTAGTTTACCTATTATTTTGCGGACGCTTAATATTTGCAAGTGATTGCTCAATATATACGAATGGTAATACTTAATAACTGCGAGCAATGATGATGAATTAAAATGACAGAATTAAGACAAAAACAAAAAAAAAAAAAAACACAATATTCTTAATAATAACTCGGAAACCAATTAAGATATATAATTATATTTTATTAACACTACTACTCTTTCTTTCCTTCTTTAAAGTTAAATCGACAATTAAATAAATGGCTTATTAATATAAAAATTTATATAAAAATTAATAAAAAAAATTTATATAAGTATAAGCAAATAAACTTAATATATAGGTTTGTCATCTTTCTTGATATCTCAAAATAAGCTGACTTAAATCAATATTAAAAAAAATACATATTCTATAAATGCTTATTTAAGAATTTTCTTACTTATCATATCATAAAATAAATTTCAGGTGTAACTTGTATATGTCATTTCATTTCCATTCAAATGTAATGCCCTACTTTTTAATTTACTATTTTAAACTAATCATATATAACCTATTCTTTGATGTGTGTGGATAAGCATTTACACATTCACGCATTCGGTAATGTTAACATATATGTTTAAAATGTATACCCATAAATTACATATATAAAAATATCTTTTTCTTTTGCAACCTTATAGCGAAAGAAAATAAAATACATATATTAATTTTTAATATGCAACAAGATAAAATAAAAATAAAAAACATTATAAATACATATATCTATAGGTTGCTCATTATCATTAACAACTGAAGAACAATTAAAAAAAAACATTTCAACATTACAATATATAATAAAAAAAAATAATGAAAAATTTAAGTTTAAAGATTTAAACTATGTTTGTGCTATGTTGTGAGATATTGCAAATAACTATAGATAAACAAGTCTTTAATGTTTCTGTATCAAAAAAGAAAATTGCTTTGACCAGTAAATTAAGGTTTACTTTTAATAAGCAAAAGAATAAAATCGGTTAAAGAAAGTTCATATTTACCCGTCTACTTTTTACTTCTTATTAATGTCCTGAGTTTGAATTTTCAGACTACTTTTCTTTGCTCACCAACAATAACAACAACAACAAAAAAGAAAGTTATTGCAGATACTTTTAAGATAATGCTGAATCAATTGACTTTGCTTGTTTCTTCAATTCCATTATTATTCACTGTTGATTGGCTTCCTTCTACCATTTAAAAAAAAAAGTTATTATAAGTACTTTGAATAAGTAGGTACCGGTGGATTTGCTTGTTTCTCTTCTTTAAAAAAATAATTGCTGTCGACACTTTAGATGATTGAGGTAAATCAACAAAAATTTGATTTATGGCTTCAAACTTGGTTCTACATGGATGTTATAAATTTTCTTTTTCTTCTATTTCCTCTTCTCCATTCATTGGAAGGTAATGAGCTTTTAATAATCCAGGAACTAGAAATAAAGCATTCCATATAGCTTGTGTGGTTGGCTTCAAAATCTATCATTTTGTTGGTTATTACTGGATACATGACTTCATAGACAGATCAGCGATTTTGACTCTTTCTGTATTAACCAGGAAGCAGAAAAAATGGTTTAGCAATGCAGAGGCATAGTCTTATGCATAACCAAATATGTTAATATCATTTTTATAATTATTACTAGCTTATAATAAATTCAATCTTGTTCCATTTCTCTCCTCTTCTTTAATATAGCTGGAAATTGCTTTATATAAACGCACATTTCATTTGCTCTTTTTTTTTTTTTTCAACTTTCAAAGAGTGAGGAAAAAAAAAAAATTAAAGCGTTCATTCTCTTTTTTAAAAAAAATTTCGAGCTTACATTTCTGCTTACGAATAATAACAAGGAAGGACCAACTGAGTTGAGTCTCAAAATAATAATAATAATTTAACTGATCATCTCTTTAAAAAATTTAAGACTGACTGATCATCTCTCTAAAAAAATTTATAACTGACTGATTAAAAAAATTGTTTTAATCATTTATATCGCGAATTTCAACCAAAGAAAAAAAAAAAACATCTGGAAATCTTTATCTTAAAAAAAAATCAAAGCTTCACAAGTTTGACTTAAAATTGATCGCTATCATCTACATCAAAGCACCTCTTTTGTAAAAATAATCTTAAGATACAGATAACAACAAAGCTGGCCATCTATAGCCATCAGGAATAAGTGTAAAAGCATCTTTGTGTTTGTACAGATGTATTCATTGTGTCACACGTGTACATTTTTTTTTATCTCCTTATCTTACAATCTTAATTGCTTTATTTCACACTTTTCTGATTTACTCTATTTTAACAAAATGAAAATTAAATAAATTTAACACATTATTTAATAAAAAAAATATTATATAATAAATCACAAAAAGAACTGCTTATTCATAATAATAAATCTATACATATAAATCTCTGTATGTATAAAAGAATAAAAAAAATTTTTTTTTTTTAAATAATTGAATACTATATATATAAATACAATATATATATATATTGTGTATGCGTGTGATTATTAACCTATAATAAATTTTTTCATATATTAAGTACCTTATGTAATTTAAAAAAATAGGATTTTAAATAAAAACATATTTTTAATAATATTCTTTGTGGATAAGTAATAGAGAGCACCTCCTTGCTGTGGCTAATAGTCAAATCAAATGATGCAGGAAATAAATATTACAAATAATAAATTATATTAAGCAAGGTGATAACTCACATTTTTCTCAACTTTTATTTTTAAAAATTATTGTTAGCCAAACTTCATTAAAAATTTTAAAAAAATAAAAGGCATGAAAGATTTTTGGAAATTTAAAAATGTATGGAGAAGATGTATTTGCCAGGCTTATGATGGATCTTGGAGGCTGTATGTTTTATCAAGCAGCAGATTCCATTAGAAAGATTTTTCAGAAGGTCAGTTTTGAAAGACTAAGATAAATTATTCACTTTAAGTGTTACAGAATTGTATGGATATATAACAAGAAAAGAGTCCATCCAAATAATTCATTAATGTTTATATTATAAAAAAGTGAATATGTTTAAACATTTGTTCATTGCAAATATATTGATATTTGTTGATCAAAATGTGATAATCTTTAAAATTCATTTATATATAATATATGCACATAATATTTTATAATAAATATTTTTATTTACTTTGCAATAAAAAGTCATAAATTATATCTAACTTGAAAGAAAAATGTGGGTGTCCAGAAATTAACTAATTCACACACTATTTTTTAAAACAAGAGATTGAATTATTTAATTTCTGGATGCCTCATGCTTTTCTTTCAAGTTAAATTTTAGAAAAACCTCAATTGTGGTTGATTTTTTTTTTTTTACTTCTTTTTCATAATAAATAAAAGCATTTATTACAGAAATATTTTTTATATGATTTTTAAATTTTTAGCATTTGGATACTTCTTGAAATTATTCAACATTGCTATTTGTTTAATATTTGAAATTAATTAAAAATCATTTACAGTATAGTTTAGTTTATTTGCAAAGGGTTTTAAAAAAATCAACTTTTACAACAAAGAGATTTTTATATACTTTTTTTAAAAATGGAACTTTTACAATAAAGATGTGTTTTTTTATTTCTATTTTTTGTTTAGCTTTCTAGCTATAAAGTTCTTTTTCTATAAATTACTTCGATGCATATTGAATTACTCTGTTTGTAATCACTAGATTTGGAATTTCTTTCTTTTGTTTATCTAAATTAACAATCTGCATATATTTTTATTCCTTCCAATTTAAACTTTATTTTAATTACATAGATAATATGAAACACACAAACAACTTTTATTGTACATATCTAAAAATAGATTACACTAACAAAAAGAAAACTAAATTGTGTTTATTGAGCTATTTCTAATTTTTATTTTATTTTTAGCTTTTAAATATGACCAAATGCCAGCACTCCTGTATCATATATATATATAATCAATGTCTGTATTCCAATTATAATAAAATATATATAATTATTCAACACAATACAATAATTAATACAGTAAAACAATAAACAAGATAAACCTTTAAGATTAATGATTGACTTTGGTGGATCATTTTACTATGAAACTTGTAGATTTATAGAAACATTATTAAAAGATGTTCTTGGATTTGGAAAATATACTATTAATTCATCGTTTGATTTTGTAAAGAAAATTCAAAATATTAATATTAATAATAATGATAGTATTTGTACATTTGATATATGTGAGATGTACGGTTCAATAGATAGATTAAAATCTATAAAAATTATATTAGATGCTTTAATGATAAAAAAAGTTGATGTTAAAAAAGTAAAATTTGTAAATGATGTATTATATTTTATTGATAAAAATATATATGCTATGTTTAATGAAAATTATTATAAAATGGATTACGGATGGCCTATGGGACTTCCTGTAGTTTCACAAATATGTAGTTTTGTAGTATCAAGATATGAAGATATAATTCTTAATAATAATATATATATTGCCAAGGTATTAAAATTTATTACAGGTATGTTGATGATGTTTTTGTTTGTGGAAGTTTAGATATTATAAATGTATTATTCAATGAATTAAATAGTTTAGAAGGTTTAAAATGGAGTAAATCTTTTGAAAAAAAAATGTCAATTCAGTATTTAGATATTAAAGTTACCGTAGTAAAAATAAATTAGATTATTGTATGGTAATAAAAGATATTGAAAAAAAAAGGATATATTCCTTGGTATTCAAATGTGCCAATAGCACATAAATTATCCGGTTTAAAATCATTTTTATTTAGGAATAATAAATTATGTAAATATAGTTATGATAAAATAAGTAACATAAATGTATTTATTGTGGATTTGTTAAATATTGAATATGATTATAAATTAATTTATAATATTGTTACTAAGTTTAATAATAATAGAAATATTTTAGATGCTATAGATATTGATAAGATAAAATATATTTGGATATCAATACCATTTATTTGTAATGAACAAGTGAAATTTATAAAACAGATATATAAAAATATATGTTGAGTTGCATTTTATACTACTCCTAATTTAAATAGATTAATAAATAATTCAAAAAATAGGTGTAGTATTTTAAATCAAAGTTGTGCAATATATAAATGGCTATGTGTTGGTGGAAAGGCATATATTGGGGAATCTCGATGTACATTGGAGAAAAGATCAAAGGAGCATTTGTTGTTATATAAACGAGTGCAAAAATCAAGACAAGAGAATGTTAGAAATGATGATGTATCACCATCAGTATTTTTTGATCATAATGTAACATGTAATTATGGTTTTGATTTTGATTTTAATAAAGTTAAGATTTTGTGTATTGAAAGAAATAATAATAAATGCAAAATTAAAGAAGCTATGTTAATAAAAAGTGAAAAGCAACAGTTGATAAACAGACAGGCCACCAATATAAAAATTAATGAATTGTGGGAAAATTGATGTATGACGTATTACTTTTTGTTTACATTTGTAACTGTTTTTTTCTAATACAATTTGAATCTAGTTGACAACGACTACATAGATAGTTGAAAGTACTTCTATTAAATTGGTATATATTTGTTTTTTTTTTTAAATATTGTTTTACTGTATTAATTATTGTATTGTTTTGAATAATTATATATATATATATATACAGACAGACAGACAGACAGACATACAGACAGACAGACAGACAGATAGATAGATAGATAGATAGATAGATAGATAGATAGATAGATAGATAGATAGATAGATAGATAGATAGATAGATAGATAGATAGATAGATAGATAGATAGATAGATAGATAGATAGATAGATAGATAGATAGATAGATAGATAGATAGATAGATAGATAGATAGATAGATAGATAGATAGATAGATAGATAGATAGATAGATAGATAGATAGATAGATAGATAGATAGATAGATAGATAGATAGATAGATAGATAGATAGATAGATAGATAGATAGATAGATAGATAGATAGATAGATAGATAGATAGATAGATAGATAGATAGATAGATAAGTAGGTCAGTCAGTTGGTCAGGTGAGCAAGCAGGCAGCTGGAAGCAAGCAGGTGTTCAGTTCATTGGTAGGTAGGCAGGTGGGTAGGTAGAGTACAATATATTTGTCAGCTATTCTCATGCATCACTAAAAACTTACAGAACATATCAATGTTCAAATTTTGGTCAACCAACAACTTCATAGTAAATAAATTGGAGGTCCAATTTAAAATATTTCATAGCCACATAGCACTGCCATTCATTTATAACATAAATACAAAATTTAAAGCAAATCCATGTAATAAAAATATGTTAAATATTGATTTTGAAATTTATAGAACCAAATCAACAAACAAAGTTTCTAGTTTAAATAAAAGCATTTAATGATATATCACTTTTATTTATTGCAGACCAAAAAGTCAAACAAATAATTGTTTATTCATTCACAATTGTGTTTTTTTATATATTTAAACTGAAACAAAAGCTTGGGTTGTCCAGAAAATCAGTAAGTCAATTCTTTGTTGTAAAAGTATTGATTGAATTACTTAATTTCTGGATACATTTATTTCATGTTAAGATTTTTTAATTGACAGTAATTAAAAACATTTATTAAAGTTGTTACAATTCATTTTTTTTTTTTTGTAATTACTGCTTATATTAAAGATTGTTTACAACATCGTTTCTTTATTTGGAAAGCATTTTTTAAAAATTTGACTTGTACAATCAAGAGAAGAAAAATCATACAGTTCTTTTTTACAATTAAAATTTTAAATGAAAATTTTTTAAAATATACACAGGGGGACCCAAAAATAACTGGAATTTTGTAATATAAAATTGTATATTTATTTAAACCAGTTTGTTACTTTTCTACGTAGTCCAGAAACACATGCAAAGTGATATGCTTTAGTACTTATGTCACCCCCTCTAGATCTAAATATACTTTGTGAGGTTAACAAAATTGCAAAGTGAGATCAAACAAATATGGGTGATAGATAAGCAGGATCACCTGAATTTATTTAAAAAGTGTTTCACACTTAAGACTTTGAGAGATGACACTGTTGAGATAGAGTTTGCACTTTTTTCCTTGCACAAAATGGAATCTTTACATTTTACTGCATTACAAAAATGTTTCAGAACTTGGAATAAAATTTCTGACCATTATGAAGTAAATGTGAAAGAAAAAGGCCATTTGTGTAAAAAAAAAAAACACAATCGGCATTTGTTCTAACATTTTAGCCATTAGAAAAAAAAATTGACAAATTTGCAAAATGCACTTTAGAAAAAAAGGTGAACTCATGATTTCACAGGGTTGATGCAGAATAGTTTCTGCAAGAAGTATATACTACAACAAGCATGCATACCAGACAATAATTCTGGTTATTTTAGGGTCCCCTCATATATATATTGTAACACCCTTACTTAATACCAATCCTACACATTATATGAGCAAATGCCCAGGAAGCCAATAAAGTTTCATTTATTCAAGGTAAGAAACTATAATTTTAATTTGAGCTCTTCCATCATCTAAATACATCCTTATATTAGCTACAATATAACTCTAAATGAAAAACATGATATTAAATACATTCACTATCTAGCACATCTTAATCTAAATAGCTAAATTAATATTAATTTAGAACTATGAAATAAGATCTCAAAGAATCTTTAATGCAATTTGATTAGAGGATTTCTATTATACAATAACTTATAACTATTATAATAAAAAAAATAATGGAATGAGTTGAATGATGTTTCACTGGACTAACAATTAGATAATAAATGAAACAGGGTACCTTTTAATCTCACATCATTGTCTAAATAATAAACTGAGTATACAACCTTCTCCATAAGTTTACCAGGTGGTAGAGTATTTCACATAATGTTCGGATCACGAGAACAATATTATCAGATTTAATTATGTTCATTATCAAATTTATAAAGTAGTACATTTATGTTGTAATAGATATGTGGAATGTGGAAACTAGAATACAAATGCATATCAGAATAACTGGAGACAAAGTTAAATAATTAAATAAATCATTTATTTATGTTTTGCACTCAAAGTAAATATAATTGATTTGAAGTAGAACTATTCGTTCTAATTCCTAAATTTACAAATACATTTGCCAATCTGGACTTGATATTTCTTTTTATTATACACTTTATTATTTATTGATTAAATATTTATAAGACAGGAATAAATAAATAAAATAATGCCCTCATATTCTAACTTTGAATATATTTAGGCTGTTAATTGACTCTAACATCTTTTATTAGCAAACAACACTGGATAAATAAATATTTATTATGGGCACAAATATACAAGTTGGAGAGATCACACTATCATTTATTGGATAAAACAAATTAATAACTTTCGCTGTCAAGAGAGTAACCTTAAATAACTCGATCAAATAATCCTTTAAACAGCTCTACTTTTCACACATTCAAAATAAAAATAATCATTCTGACGATTTGATGATTTAAACATGTGGTAAATTAGCATGATATAATCCCAAATATTTAATTCCTGGTGTATAAATTTAATAGTACTATACTCTCATGTCTTCAATGTTATTTGTATTACATGTGTGCCACATCTTAAGCTATAATTAAGATAAAATCAATATATTTGCATCTTGTTGGTTTGCTTATGAGTTACAAAATAAGTGTCATAATACAGATAATGCCATAAACCAACCAACAGGAATATAACACTATTTCTGCTTTAAATATTCATAAAGAATTTAGTCTTACCATTTTTTTAACCACCAACTCCATTAAATATAGCTATGATTCTAAGATAACAATATATATATATATGTATTCAAAAAAAAAATTAGCACATGAGGAATATACAAGCTTCTTGACTAATAAATCTAAACGATGAATAATGACTCCCCATCTAACTTTGAGGTATACTATTGGTGTGGAACTCAGTCTCACCACCAGAATAAAGAGGAAATACACTACTTCATAAAATATAATCTTTGTAAAACATGAATATGCAATCTAGAAATATACTTCACTCATGGGAAAAACTTAGATATATTAAGGGAGAATGTTCTTAATATCAACATAGAACATATTATTAATAACTTTCTTTCTCACAGCTAGTTAATACATTTAATTCTAACATTGGAAAATAAATTCGCACACGTATAGGTCCCTAATTCTTTCAATTCTTTTAGCACACGACATTATCCAAAACCGACAGAGAGAAAAAAGTCATAAAACAGATTATTTACTAATTATATATAAAATAAGAGCATGTAAATAACTTCAAATTATATAGTATGCAAATGTTATGGGAAAGTAAATGGTAAACTGAAAATAAAACTTTTATTTTATGACAAACTATTAGCTGTTTTTAAAATTTTAAATTGCAGTAATTATTGTCAACTGGGTTTCACCATTTTCTGATAATATTTATCTTTCATACATTTACTACTCTCTAAGCCAATTGCTCATGTCAAGACATTAAATAGAAAAATATCTCTCTTCAATAAAACACACAAAAATCATATATATAACCCACATAAGAAATTATATTTAAATAATCAATTACCGGCGTATTGCAACTTGTAATACGCTATCCATGATGTTTTTGATGTCAATGAAATAGCCCAAAATAAATAAGCAAATAAATAAATAAACCTATCTATATGTCTATGATATATCAATGACAAAAAAAATAGTTACTCTTCTTTAACTAAAAAAAAACAATTCACTTGCAGAGTTTTTTTAACATAAAGTCTCCTGAGTGATGCAAAGATAAGGATAATGATTTCAAATGAGTATGTGTTAGTAAAGCATGAAGACAAATTCCTATAGGATAAACATTCACAAATTTAGATTAATCAAGCAATCCCAAATGTTCTTGGCAATAGCTAATTGAGCTCACTAATACAATGCATAAGTAATAAGCTTTTTATAATAATGGAGATAATAGATAGATAATTTCAGCTACATATTTGTTTGATATTGATCATTTAATTAACTCTGTACATTTCCAACTTAATAAAACTTTAGAAGGCTTCCAAAAGAACATTAGCTTCCCATAAACTTCATCAGTTAGCATGAATATAATTATTTTGGTCTGTTGCTAATTGTTCATGGAAAATCTGTCTTACATAATAATATTTTTCTTTTATAATACATCCACATACTGAGGAGAATTATATATTTCTTGTTCTCAATATGTGGATGTATTATAAAAGAAAAATATTATTATCTAAAGAATTGCAGATTTTCCATGAATGTTCTTCTACTTGACTTACATCAGGTACACATTAAATAAATACTAATTATGAGTTAATTCATTGTGAGCTATGCATTCACTTCTTTAATAAAATATTTTATAAACATGAATAATAAGTATACTTATTATCACATAGTACTTCAAAATATGGCACAATAAATTATACACGCATCCTCTCATTTTAATTTAACTTTTATATAATTAGAAGAGAATTTAAACTTAGAGTCTATGATAGGCTTTGTTAAACAGCCCTGCATAAATTTCCTTAAAAGATTATAAATTTCACACAATTTCATTTTCTCCTTAACAATAGAAGACATAGGCAAAACACAGTAGATTTAAGTTATAAGCATATAAATACATTTCAAACGATAGTGTTAATTTAAAATTTAACTGAGTGGAGAGTGAAGAAAATATACCTCATAAAAAAATTAGCCTGACATTTTTTTTTCTTAAAGTTGTCTTGTAGCTAGAATTCCAATACTGACTTTTATAAAATTAATAATGTTTAAAAATTTATACTTTGGAGTTTAACCAACTTGATTTCTGTAAGAAGTTGGAAAAACCATGTGCATAGAAGAAGTGGCAGAAGAAGAACATATTTTATTACTGACTATACTTAAATACATCTTCTTTCCATCAATCAAGAGGGTTTCTTATTGTGAAAAGATTAGCTTCACACTCAGATAATTAAGCAACAAATATTCAAGAAATCTTTTCTTTAAAAAAAAAATCATTTGATTTTCTAAATTAAATCAAACTGAATAAAACAAAAAAAAATAATTTTTACACTTTTAAAATAAATAAGCATTAATTAGCCATTGAATTAAGTAGTTGATAACACAATTTAGTCAAATAATTTACTAATCCAGAGATCCATTAATCACTCAAAATATACTTGCACCTGTTATCAGAAATATTTGCTGTAATTTTAAATGTTTTATTGTAAAATGTAAAGTTCTGTATTGTAATTAAATATGAAAATGAAATTGGAAGATGATACTGACACACATGCACACACATATGCTGCTATATGAATACTAAATTATCCTGACTAAAATATAACATATGGCTATTGGTTAAACATATTTCACTGATTATACTACCTATAATGGATAGGTGTGCCAATGAATAAACAGATCTGAAAACCATCTAAACAAATACCAACCACTATTCTACAAATAAATAAAACATTTGCATCAACTTAATTTACACATTAACAACTCCTGTAATAATCCACCCCTCTTTCTACCATTAAATATTTCATCAAATATAACAACAATACTAAATGCTTATAAAACTTTCAACTACCATCCATAAGCAACTCTCACACAAGTGTTTAGATCATTAACATAATTTTTTTAAAAATTTTAGCACTATTTCATTTTTTTAGTTAAATACAGTTATTCACCACTGATACAATATGATTTAATTAAAGTTTGCTTCTTGTGCCCATTCAGAAGGTCATATTATATATATCACCCTTTCACATGCATCATTGACTTTTTGCCAATAATGTGTTTGAAATTCACTATGCCAATACCTCTGCAGTAAAAAAGTAAAAAATAAGAGCATTAATTTTAAATAGTTCATTATCATGTTGTATTGCTATTAATTTATAAGACATGCACAAAATAAAAATAAAAATGTATTGGATAGAAATATATTAAATCTCAAGAATTTCTAACTTAAATAAAAGCACTGAAATGTCTGCCCCATGGAATAATCAGTCTCACATATATAATTTCATGTTGATACATTATTTATGTAGATGGACCACAATGATAGTGAATCATTCTGTAACTAAATTAAATGAAGTTGTTGGTTTGAAATCAACTTTTGAACCTAATTTATGTAGTATAAAATACTTTGATTTAAGTTTATGAAGAAAAAATAATTCTGTTATTTATTAAATAGTTATCAACTAGAGGATTTTTATTCCCCAATCAAAGATTCCTGTAATACACAAATTAGTTGAATTTAAGACCTTTTTTATTTACATATAAGATGTTATGTAATTGACAAAGTTATCAATTACTCAAAATTAAAATTTAAGTTAATAGATTCACACAAGGATGAATCAAAGTAATAAAGAAAAGTATGGATTTATTTACTGTGTGGTAGAACTATATCGATTATTTCTTCTCATTTTGATGTTGCACTAATTACTAATAGTTTGATTATTAAAAGAAAGATGTTAATAAAATCAGCCAATGCAATGTTATATATCAAATTGTAAGCAAGTGTAGATCAGGTTATATTAGTGAGTTAAGCAGAGGAATCATGAATATCAACTTCTATATTAAAAATTCCTTTAATCTAAGAATAAACTTAATCTCTGTTTTGCAGAACATTCAACAACTCATAATGTAAATTTTTGATCTGACAATGTTTGTATTTTGCATAATTTGAGAAATAGAAAAATAAATAAATTATATTTTGTAAATATGACAATGTGTAAATATACACAAATTTTGTAAAATTGGCCATTTCACATGGGGCCACTATTGTTGGATGATATCAATTGGACTCATGTTTTATAATTAATTATAAATTCCTATTTAGGATGACAATCATTGATAAAACTACTATTGCTTTTATTTATTTAAATAATAGATAAAATCAGTCTTTTCATGTTTTATAGGATATATATAAAGATTTAATACATATCAGCATCTGGAATGTGCATAAAATATAGAAAATAAATTATATTTATAGCTAACAAGAACACACACACAAAGAAAGAACAATAATAACTCTAATCCACACTTCTAGTGGTATAGAATTTCGCCAAGGGAATGAATATTTTATATCAACTAATGACCTACATTTTACATGAATATCTGAGTAGTTGGAAATTATATCATATGTAAATATCTGAGTAGGATATATTTTGCTTCAATAATTAGAAATATGTTAATCAGACATCATATTGTTTTTAAATTAAAAATATTACATCTACTTTAAAAACTTTATGGCAAAAATTTGTATTTAGTTGGCAATATAGTTGTATATAGTAATAAAAAATAAGTAATAAAAAATCGTTACTCCTATGAAATATTTATAATTAAATTTATTTCGACTGTCAACTAACAATCATAAAAGTTTGGATTAAGCATTTCTGATGGCATCACATCTATTCTTTCATTATACTCTTATTAATAGGGCTCATTGAATAAATTGTTATTTTAAAAAATTATTTATTGAAAAATATTACATTTTAATTAATATTCCTGCTTTGCTATATGTTTTTTTTTTAATTAAGATGTACTATTGTTACTTTATTAAACATTTGCTGACAGGTCATCGCAGCCGCCTTGCAAGCAAAAAGTTGGTTGCAGACGGTTGTGGGTTCGCCTCCCGGCCGATGCTATGACATATGGAAAAAAAAAACTATGCATAATCATGAAATCGGGACACAACATATAAACGTCCTATTGGGAGTATATTTCTATATAAACTTACTATAAAAAAGGCTAATAAAATGTTTATTATGAACGATGTATGGTCATAATTTTAATTGTCATTTTAGATGGACGCTTTTAAGAAGATAATAATCTGGCCTCTTGGGATAAATGTTTTCTGGCTCAATCAAATTGAACAGTTTTTTAACGCTGAATGCTGCTTTTTAAAACATAAATGTCACTTCGTCAAAATGAAAAGAGTTAGAACATGCTGTTTTAAAGAGCGTAAGCACATTCATAGTTGAGCTGTTTAATCCACTTTCTAGCTTTATTTTTAGAATCTTTCAGGATTTAAAAAAGGCATGTAAATTAGTTTACATTTGAATAAGCTTTACGTTTTCAGTTAATTCTATATATGTGTGTGTGAATATTATAATTATTTTGTCAACAATAATATTGTCTTATATATTGCAAATAACTATTGTTTCTTAACTTTCATAAAAATGGCAAGATCAATATCTTTAGTAGTAAAAGCTCTCAGACTTCTTCTCTAGAAAAATGGCATATAAAAAACAATCAAATCGCTGAGGGCTTATAAGATGTTACTTACAATCGTGCCTCTCCATCTTTGCTCCAAATTATGCAGAATATCATACAACTTGCATCTTAATATTCCAAGAACTATTCAATAACTAATAAAAGATAGTTAAATATCATATGTTATAAGAATTATCTCTGCAGAGTAAAAAAAACTGACTTCCTCCATTTTGTAACTTCTTGTGCAGTCTAATTTTACAAAAATTCATAAATGATGCCAGAGTTCTCACCATATTGAATATAGACAAGTCCATACAGTCATGCCACCCAGTGCAAACCCTAATCAGTGAATGTATGCATAAAATTCTATCTAGTTCCTATTCATCTAAAAATCCTACAAACTAGTTTTTAGCTTATGACTTTCATTAGTGAGTAGCCTTGATTGTGCTAGCACTATACCTATAATTTACAATCGAATGCAACCCTCCAGCAGCCATTATTTACTTTTTAAATTAACTATAATGTTGTGAGTGTAAAATGAAAACATAATAATGTTTTCAATTCAGCTCATTCACTTTTATAGTCATACAGATCTGAACCAAACAGAAGTATATATTTTGGTGTTTTTGATTCTTTAATAATTATAGTTATCATAATCCCATGGGTAGGATTAGTGTTAAACCACTAAACATCACATAACATCCATTTTCTGTCATTACACAAACTGTTAAAATAGTAGCAAGATTTTCATATAGTAATGTACCCAGTACAAGAAACAATAATCAATGGATGCAAGAAGATTTGTGCATAAAATCTCCATCCATTGCCATCTCATCCAATATCCTCAGACAAGTTTTTAAGTTGTCACTTTCACCAGTGAGGAGCCTTGAATCTGAAAGTGCTGCAACTAAATCTTAAGATTTAATGCAACCCTCCAATAGCCATCTTTATGGTAAACCAAAAAAGTAAAAGATGACTGATGGAGTGTTGCATTAGATCCTAAGATCTATGTACAATGTTCTCAGATCTAAGGCTCCTCACTGATGTAAGCTACAAGGCAGAATTTGGTGTGTGAATATTGGATGAATACATACTAGATAGGATTTTATGCACCAACCATTTTGCATTCATTGCTCACTATGGCTTGCACTGGTGATATTACTGTATGAAAAGTTTACTCCTGTTTTAACAGTTTGTGTAAGTTTAGAAAATAATGATGATGGACCTAGATATACCTAAAACATTGGTGTGATTACTAAACACAAGCAGACATATAAATGTAATTCTTATCCAAATTGCTTCAAATTCTTGTTATTTTAGTGATGATCATTTAGGTCAAAGTATTAAAAAATTGTGTTGTGAAGAAAAAGAACAGTGGAGAAAAATAAAATTTAATATCACTTAATATCATATTTCTTTCTTTCAAAAAGTACATTATATAATTGACAACTTTTATATAATTTTATTTGTCATAATCAGTGCTACCATGGGTCTATTGTAGTCCTCAATCAGTTCATAAACATTCTCATAAAGCATTTAAATTCAAAGATAATAAATTTTGAATTTTCAACAAAATTAATTTGCCTTACTGTTTTTTTTAAAGAATAGTATATTCAAAAACAAAATAATAGATTATAGTTCATCCATGACAAATGTTGTAATTATCAATAATGATGATAAACCTAGCTCATGTTAAGCAGTTAATATATAAATGATGAAATATATTGGGGAACCAAGGGCAAACTATTTTTTTAGAAATGGTCTAAACATGAAGATCATCTATGAGTAATGATCAGATAATAATTGAATAAGCATCCACAGATTGGTGCAATATTTTGTGAGGACCTGAATAAATTTGTTGGAGGATTCACTGATATAATTGCATTTAAGCAGAAATGGTGGCATCATTTATGATGATGATAAGTAATTACCTGAGAATATCAATAAGAATATTAATTTCAGTAATCTAAATAAAATCATATGGTGGTTGTGTTAGTTATCTACATAAATTATCATGATTAAATGGTATTTAAACGTGTTGTGTGCTTACTTTGCACTATATACCTGTGACAGAGGGATGCTGTGATATGAGTAAAAGTACAAAAGTAATATCTATCAATCCTTGATTAAATTAAGGAAGATGTTACACCTCCAGAACCCTTAAAATTGTTATTCTATTTCCTACATAACATGACTGGACATAGCTTAGGAGAAATATAAAGATTCAGATACCAAGAGTAATAAAATAAAAATTTATCTGATTTAATTAATAAATACATAACTTATTAATGTATATAAAAATATATAATTCACAAAATGTAAATATTATATTTAAATAATGTTACTAACAATCGTTATATTAAATACATAATTCTGAAACTTTAAATAAGATCCCATAATTTCTGAGTTTAATTCTTTCTCTTTATATTTCTTGGCTTTTTTTTTTTATATATGTCAAAGCGTTTACTAAGAAGCGAATCCGACCTGCTGCTTGGAAGGCAGCTATACTAACCGCTAGGTTTAATTCAAAAATATAAAACAAAGTAGTTTTTAAATTTTTTAAAATAATTCTTTTGGAAACTGTACATTTGTGAAATGCTTTGTTTATATATATTAAGATGTTTGGTCAATCTCAAAATTTAATTTGTATGCCAGTTGGCCAAGCTATTAATTTTAATTCCAATTGTGCTTTTTTTAAATATTTAATTTGTGTTTTAGTGAGTGTGGTATTATATATATCAGCACATACTAATGGTAAAAAGATTTTAAAATTAGCTGGATATTTTAATATAACAATTTTGATTTTTATTAAAGAAAACAAACTTTGTAATAAATTTTATTATCTTTCTGTTAAAACTTTTTATGGAGTTCATAGACTGTAATTTATAAAATGTTCTTTTTATTGACTTTAATCTCTTAGTCATTAAGAGTTTAATAAAAAATATATTTTCATTTCATTAAGCATTGCTGCCTATAAAATCTTTTAATTAAGGTAATTAATCTGGAATTTTGTTTTTTTTTTTTCATGTGTCATAGCATCAGCCGGGAAGTGAACCCGCTAACCCGGGACAACTGCTTGTAAAGCAGCTGTTGCTGACTTCTAGACCATCAATTCTTGACTAAATTTTGTAATTAATGTGAAATTGCTGGTTTATCTGACAAAAAATTTTAATCAGTGGTTTTCTGATTGAAAAGATTTTTGAAATTCCAGAATGGGTCAAACAATAAGCATGGAGCTATATAAAAGACAAAGAAAAAAATATTAATTTATTCCAATTTATGCTATTCTAATTTATTCAGATCTGCTGACTTCATTCGACTTTGATTTATTGATTGCATCATGTTATAAATTCCCACTTCATAAAATCAATTTTAGACTCACTCCAGTTGCTGTATCTGAAATCATAGATGGCTGCATCTCCAATAATCAATATCTTTTCTGCCAGCATTAACTAAATTTTTCAACTGATCTCATGAACTAGCCAAGTATTGCATCATAAATCTCATCATAGCTAAGGACTTCTCAACATACATGAAACAAGAAGACACTGGGAAAGTATATCGATGTGAACAGAGTATGTACTCATTTGATTCATCTGTACAAAAGTAACAGCACTCCACCCATGACACTATGGACTAATGGTAAAAAGTTTATACGAACTATTTTTATATATTAATAAGCCAGTGATATAAGGGTATATTTGAATTGTGGTTCTTAATTCTTATTTCATATTCATATTTATCTCATATAATTTGTTTTATATTTTAATTTTATTATTTTATTGATCTTAGCTTGTTATAGAGTATATATATTTCATTTTTATTAATCCAATAATGTCTTTGGCAGATGATTGATCAGTTACAATAATGTTATAGTTTTTTAAGAATTAATTATTTTTAAAAGAAAAAAAAGTTGAGAGTTATTAAAAACAATTTCTAAAGCTACCTTTTTCCCCTACTGCAAACACATGTCTTGATAGATAACTTTAACCAATCCTTTATTTAATTTCTATTTTAATATTCCATGTCTATATAATATAAATCAATAGTAATTTTATTTTTATATCAATTTGAATAGTTTGTTGGAATAGTTAAACTAATAGGTAAAATATATCATTTTCTGAAGAAAAAAATATTTTTTTTTACAGATGAAATCACTTTCTCTAATCTATGAAAATTTATCTCAGTTTTGAGATTGCTTCTTCAGGATTAATTGTTCCTGTTATTTTGTACACCACCCAATACATATATAAATGTATAAGTATTATGAAGAAAATTCATAGTATTTACCTAGTTTAAATGTATTTTTTTGCAATGGATTTAACATTTTGGCCATGACACAATAATTTTTTTGAATGGTTTGCCTTATTTTAACAATTTGTACAATATTTAATCTACTTATCAAAATAATAGTTAAAAATCTTGGCTGCCATATATATATATTATAATGATCTGGAGTAGAAAGACTTAACGTAATCTGCACTACATGGTGCCACTAGGCATTTGAACCTAGAAAAATTTATATAATAGTAGGCAGATATGTAAGTTCAAAAAAAAATTATATTGGTTGATTCTGGTCATTAGCCCATTGTCACTAGCTCAATGGA
This sequence comes from Epiperipatus broadwayi, assembly GCA_028023455.1. NCBI lineage: Eukaryota > Metazoa > Onychophora > Udeonychophora > Euonychophora > Peripatidae > Epiperipatus > Epiperipatus broadwayi. The sequence goes on from JAQFVV010006578.1 coordinate 60,535, forward strand.
ACAGCAGAGATTTATATTTTACAATAAAGTCTTATTTAAGAATATTTTAAAAAAAGAATAAAATAAGCCACTGCCAGTAATTATACACACAAACATTTATTAACGTACATATAAATTTTGGAGCATTTTAACATTACTTTTACTTTATAATTTTAACTTGATTTTAGAATTTGATTTTACATTTTAATTTGTATAAGTTTACATTTTAAATTTTATAAGTTCGCACAGAGGGATTTATGAAAGTTTGTTTTATAATGGTGAGTATAGATCGGTTACACAGATTACGCGGTCAAAAACATTTTCATAATAAACATAAACGATCAAAATATAAAGTCATTGATGGAATTGCAGAGGGAGATTCATAAGAAACCCAATGGCATTCATCATAAGATGCCCCATTTACACCAATAACTTAAAAGACATCTGAAATAAATACATCTGGGATACTCACCGTAAGGTATCAGTATTTACCGAATGTCTATATATTTTGATCAAATATGAAAACTAAAAACACAATTAACCGATAATGAATCCATGCAAGTGTCTATACCCAACTTAAATTTAATGCATTTTTATTTAGAGTGTCGAGTATGAATAGACTACATAGATTTGCATTTGAAAAGAAAATATTCTATCCTTGTTTAACCTTAGGCCAAATGTTCGCAGTCAAATCAACTTCAATCCATCTGATATATCAATGTATTCAATGTAATATGACTACATCAGCACAAATAGGTTAAGAGAAGAAATTGCCTTTTGTCAGATAGGAATACTACATCTATCTAATGATAAGAGCAATAAAAAAAACTCCATAGGAAGGAACTGCGGTCTCCGTCTTATAATTCCTCCCATAGGCAAAATGAGTGTGTGTGGCGTATAAAGCGATTCTGCCCATAGTGAATCTCGTACTACATCTACTAATTACACCAATATATCCAATCCATTGACCCAATTTAACTACGAAACAAATAACCCAGGATTACCTTTCCCTAATATAACTTTACAAATCTATATAGCCATTCACGCCGACTTAAGTTTAACATTTATATAATTTAATTTATCACAAAACAAAAATCATAAATAAAACTTAAAGAACAAAAAAAAAATAAATGGAAATGATTTTACAAAAAAGAAATACATCAAATAAAATTATAACTAATTAATAAATAACGTTGGTCAGATAGGATTCTATTTTTTATAAATTAAATACTGAGAAAGTTTATATTTTAAAGTTCTTAGTGTTTCAAAATGTTTTTAAAGTTCTTACGATTTTTAAAATGTTCCTCTTTATCCATTGCATGCTGTTTGAAATCCACGTTAAATCCCCCGATGATCCTGTTGTCCTCAGTATAAGAAAAGCGATGTTTTATTTCTTTTTTTTTTTAAACAACTGAAGGAATTGAAAGTGTGTCTTTCAATCTCTTCACCTCCAACTCTCCAACTTAACACATCTCCATCTTCTATTTAATTAAACCAAATCCCTTTTTATTTCCAAATTTTTTCTTTTATATTAATTTTAAGGATTCAATTTACATTACGTCATCAATGTGATGGTCCTTTCGCTGAGGTCCAATTCTATTGTTTTTTTCTCCTAACTGACCTTTGCTTATACATTTTAAATGCCCAAGGCTAGTTTACATTTAACTAATTAAAACAATCATTTCCATTTTCTGATTAATTAATATGTTTTCCAAACTTAAAGATATATTTTTATCTCTAAATCTTTTTGTTGAAAGATTTAGTTTTTATATTTTTAATAAAGTTTTATTTTAATAATTTTTTTTATCTGTGCGATTTTATATAGATACGAGTTTAGTACAGAATTTTAATTTTCAATTTTTAATTCTTAAAAAAAAGAAGTTTTATTTGCGAACTTTTATTCTTTTCATGTTTACTAATAAAAAAACAATGTAACAACGTCTGTGCCCGTTACAATATATATATATATATATATGCAAACAAGAGTCTTAATTCTTATTATATCAAGATGCTCTTGATATAATAAAAAAAAATATGTGCCAGCTATTTCGATCTATTTCTTTATCTGCTGGTATTTTTTATTTCTTTTATCTATCTAAATAATAATTTAGTATCAATAACTGGTAGTTTCCATGAATTTATGTAGGTTACTTTCCTGTTTCCTAGACATGATTTTAAATTATCTAGCATTGTATGTAATATTCTACTTCATTTTTTACATCTGAGTTTGTAATTCTACCCTGATAATATATTTTACTATCTAAGAAATCTAAAATCAATATTTTCAAGAATAGATTTGTGCTTTGAGTTATACATAATAAAGATTTATGATAGGCTACAGTTTTAACTGAATTTCCTTTGAATGAATTGATGATATTTTTAATCTGAATATTGTAGCAGGGATGTTTTCATCTTATTAATTTAGGTGATATTCAGATAACTATTATAATACCTGAGAAAACTTTTTAAACTTATTAATGCTTTGATTCATATGAAATATTCTTTTCTTCTGTATTCTCCTTTTACTCTCCACCCCCTGTCTTCTGGAGTAATTTATAAAATGGTTTTGTAGTATGAACTTTTTTTAAAGAAAACTCTTAGAATCTTAACTGATTCAAGAAAATTCCACAACCATTTCATATTTTTTGATGCTGACTTATTCCTATCACTTTAACCTTTTCTGGAATAGAAAACATTTTGGGTCAGATGTAATATGTTCTAAAAAAATTAAATTTTCTACTTTTTTAAATATACTTTTTTGTTGTTCAAAAGTATTTCTTACTTGTTTCCATTCTTGTTTGTATTCAAAACACTCTGTTTTAGCTTTGTCTTTATAGTTGTTATATTATTTTAGCAAGAAATGACTATTACCATTCATGTAGCAAAATATTCCCTTTTATTTCAAATGTATAAAAATATGCTATAATCCTGAAACAAGGATATTACATTAGAATTATTTTTATGAGTCATTAATTTTGATACCCTGATTTACTGTTAATCTGCAATGATTTCATGATGTTGTTTTGAGATCCAATTTTATAATGTCTCATTAAGTAAGGATGGAAATAACTTACACTTTGGTATTGCATAAGCATTCTTCAGCAGTCCTTTATTTATGCAAGTTTACAGTAATTACAGATTTTTGATTTATTCATTTGTAGAAACAATACTTTCCAAGATTTTCCCACCAAATATTTTGCAATCATCCTTATTTTTATACGTATAGGTTAATTTATAGTGTTCCTTAGTCCATTCAAATAACTCTTGAAATTTTGATGTTTCCACTCTAATGAGGATTTGATTGGCTCCAAGTGTTTTTAAGTGACTTTTTATTAGGTTTGTTTTTCTTGGAACAACATTTCATGATGACTTGGTATATTTTATTTTATTATTGATGAAAACTGTTTATTTCTTGTATATAAATTTTCATTTCTATTTACATCTAAAACTCATAAATCTGAAAATCTTGGGTTAATTTTCCCAGTTAGAAATTTTCTAGATCTCCTTTAATACCAATACTTCCCCCCAAAAAAAACAATTATATCTATATTATTTTTCTTTAATAAGTCAATCAATTTATTGCTAACAAAATTTTTACTAATCTTGACCTTAAACTACAATAAGCATCCTATCAGCTATTTCAGAGCAAATGGTCTGTGATGTGCGATATCATTTTTCATCTGATTGCAAAGCCCTCTGGTGGTGGTTATTGTGTATTGTGCAATGACCTTTTCTAAATAGAAAAACTTAATATGGATTACATTTCAAAGTGTAAAATAATTACATTTTTTTCTTAAATATTTAAAGCATTTAAATGTTACAAAGAATTAGCCTAGATAGAGTTGGAAACAGTTATATATTATCATATTAAACATTAATTAATAAGTAAAACTATTAAAATCCAATGTGCACACTGTTAAATTAATAATAACAAATTAATTACTTTATAACAAAATTTAAATTAAACCATCCAATCAAATTACTGATTAAAAACTTTTAGCAATTCTGATTTCCATAATTATTTTAAACTTTAAAATCTAATTGGTGTCAAGCTTGGTATTTACAAAAAAATAATATCTATGTACATTACATTAGAATATTAATAGTAAACTTTGTAGACAGTTGGTGAATGTTGTAAGCTATTAAACAATTGCTCTGAAAGAACTGTTGATTTACTTAATCAAGGTTAAGATTCTTCATTATTTAATAATATTAAGTCATTATAAAGGATACTTTAGTTAAATTGCTACTAAATTTGTATTCAAGCTGTTAAATTTCAATAGAAAGAGAGTTTGTGTTTGTTGGAGTCCAATTGATTTTTATCTTATGATTTTTTGATGATGTCAGGTTTGATTGACAGAAACATGTGTCTAACAAGAAGAAGTTGGTTGATTTTTTTCAACAAAACATTGCATTTGAAAAATCAGTTTTGTATAAAAAGCATAGGAAAGTATGATTAACACTATTGCATATCTGATTCATTGTTGTATGCATTGGTGAGATTTATATTAATTCTACCTTTTACTAAATTTTTAAAATTTATTTGTCTTATAGATTCCTGATCATTTATTTTTGATCAGCAAACCAGTTGCAGATTTTCTATTTTATTTACGTCAGCATAAATTTTATTTGGTCATTTACAATTCACAATCAAATATCTGATCTGACCATAAGAAAAAATATTTTATTTTTGTAGAAAAGTTTTTTGCTTCTTGTTTGTAAATTTAATTTCCCCTTTTAAATTTATTTATATAAAAAGATGATTTTTGAGTGATTGTCAGAGTTTTGAGATTTCAAATATGTTAGTTGACTACCTCATTTATTCATGAGCTATGATGCTTCTTCTCACAGTTTTTTCATAAGAAAATTCTGATTCTGTCAGTAATTGTTGATTAAGTTTGTGATCACTCATGTATATCAAGAGTTGTTTTATAAGATTCTCTTCCATATGTTTCCCCTACAAATATATCCAGATTGATTACAAAGTGTTTCTTTTATTCCCTCTCTTTATATCTCACATCTACTTCTGAAAGTCATATAGGCAAAATGCACCAAAAGATGTAGATTAAAATGAGAAAATATGTTGCTGATATTCAGAGTTTCAGGCTGACCAGAGAAACAGATTAAAATGGCAATATTAGTTTTTGTCATTGTCTATTTTATTTATGATAAAACATTTCTCTGTATGACACAAATATATATATAATTACACTCATGCTTCTTTTTCTCTTTATATATGCTATTATATTATTTTGTAATTTATTTATAATTTTTCTTTTTGAAAAATATTATACTTTAGCTTTACTAAACATTCTCTGTTAATTAATCTACCAATAGAATTGCATGTCCATTCATTATCTTGGTTCATCACTTTTGCCTTGTGACTGTAATTTGCAATTACAGTTTTTACAAACACAATCATGATTTAGGAGCTCCCATATTAGTTAGGCAGTGTGTTTAAATAAAAGAAAAAAATCATAACTTAAAAATCTAATAATGCTTTAATATTCATAATCCTATATATATTATAGGTTCTCTTCAATTGTATAAATATTTAATTTAGTTTTTAAATCTATGGATATAAGATTTCTCAGATAGTCTTTTGTACCATCTCTTGATGATTCTATTTTCCTGTTTCTGCCAATTACTCCTCTTTTTTTTGTTTTCATTTTATAACCGTTTTTTTTTTTTAATTTTCAGCTCTCTGGAATAATAAATGTTCTTTTATGAATTGCTACAATAATTAAAAGTTTATTTTTTGTGAACAATTTACTCTTTTTATCTACTATTTAAAGTCTCTGTTTTGTCTTAAACTTGTGATGAGATTATTACTTTACTCACCATTATATATTGGAATATTTCCATCATCTCTAAGCAATTGTTAAATGGTATTGCATTGTTTAGTTCAGTGGTGGAATGTCAGACTGCTGCAGATAATCTTTGGACTTCTTCCATTTCTGGACCTTTCAGCATTCAAACTTTGTCAGTAATTGTTGGTCTGAATAATAGCATGGTAATTAAATCTGGGATGTTAGATTTCTAAATTTCTAAATTTAAAAGATGTTTTAACCAATTAAGTGATTTTACCAAAAAGCAGCAGTTTGTAGAAATTATATATATATATATATCAGTGTGTTCCTTTCCATTTTTTAAAAAGTAAAATAAGAATACAGGAAGGCATTAAAAAAATAACCAAAATCGTTCTCTGGAGGACTAGCATGTTGTAGTGCATGCTTCTGCTACTAGATCGCTTTTGACAAGACCCCTTGCATCAATTTGCCAATACTATTATTGAGTTTAAGTCACCTTGCATAGTAAATGTCACATCATCCTGCTTATTTGTAAATTTGGGTAATGGCAGAAATGTTAGAACAACACGAAATTCTGTTTTCTGTCAGTGAAAATGGCAGTAAAAAACAATCTTAATGTTTAAGTCAGCTTACAAGCAAATTGCTGTAGAAAAATTATAAGTTTATGAGTGGTTTAATAGAAATTCACCGCATCCCCAAAAAGTGTGGTGAGGGAAGTCCAATATCAGGATGATGATGATTTTTTGGATGCAAACAGTATTGTTCAATCAGAATTTGTTCATAATGATCAGGTATTTTAACCTGTCAGTCCTGAAGAGTTTGTGGGGTGCATTCAAAAATCTCAATTTGGGGATAAATGGGAAATGCATGCTTTACTATGATAATGCGCTAGCTCACAAAGTCTTGACTGTGAAGCAATTTTGAATTCAACTATCCATCAGCCATAGTCTCTTAAACTCATTCTTTGCAGTTTCTTTCTATTCTCTTGAATATAAAAATTATTAATTTGTGTGTGTGGATTTATATATTTAGAAGTGGTGGAAAAAAAAAGAACTACAAAGGTATTAAAAGACATCATGTTACAAGATTTTCCAGGCTATTTAAAAATAATAAAAAACGTATTTAGACTGGTGAATTGCATTAAATGAACTATCTTTGAGAAGAATTCAGTTTGTAACATCTAAAAATAAATACACAGTTTGTTATTACAAGATTCCTGTTATTTTTGAATACCATTCATAGTTTCTAAACATTATAAATTCTCTCACCAAATTTCTTTATTTTTTTCCCTTTTCTGCAAAATTCTATATCTTTATGGTCATTTCATCAATGCCAAAACTTGGTAAAATATTTTTTTAAGATTCATAGTTGTTTGTCATAGAAAAGACTGCTCTTTGTCAGAGATTTTAAGACTTTTTAGGATTAATCATGAACATAAAAATTGAAAGAACTATCATATTGTTAAGCTTTGATGTGGAAAGTTTATTCACAAATGTACTTTTTAATGAAGGATTTTCTATTGTAAGAAAAAGATTAAATTAAAACAATAGCTTAAAAACTTTATGAAATCCTTAACATTCTTCACAACTACAATAAATTTTAAATAATCTTTCCGTCCAAATCAAGAGATGGGTATTAGTTTACCACATCCTTGACCAGCAACATTTATAAGGAAGAACTTAAAACAATAGCCATAAATACTGCTCCATCTCTAAGTGTTGCTTTACTTTTTCAGTGAAATATTTGCTGTATGGCCCCATGATGAAGTATTACTGCAAATATATTGGATACACATCAATACCATATCCCTTTCAGCTACATTTACATTAGAATTAAAACAAAACAAAAATGACATTGTTAATGTGACAATATTTGCTTTATTGCAAAGTCAAAACTAAAGTCTAAAGGAACACACAAAAAATACTTATCATACATCCAATCATGAGAGAAACACCCAAAATTGAAAAAAGAACTTTATAAATATTGTACAGTGAACAAACTGCTTTGAAGAATGATTATTCATAAGCTATCATTAAGAAACTTGTAAATAGATAACAAAATGAAATGTAAAAAAATAAAGATATTGTAATATATTTATACATTCCAAGATTAGCAGATAGACTAATGAAAATCTGAAAATAGTGTAATATCAGAATAGCTTTTCAAAGTTATAATTCTTTAAAAGAAATCATAACTTCTGTAAAACTCAAACTGAAAATATTAAAAAACAATAAACTTCATCTATAAAATAACTCACAAATGTGAAAAAAATATATTGGTCAAACTAGTAAATCCACTGAAAAGCAAAACAATGTAAAATATCAATTAAAAAGAAAAAAACCTAGATGTACCAGTGGTCATATATTCAATTCAGAAAAGACAAAAATATTTGACAAAGAGGAAGGAGTAAAAAGAAGAAAATTTAAAGCAGCCCATATGATAATGGCAAATGACCTGATAAGTCAACCTAGTATGATAATTCATAACATTGGAAAATCACTCATTAACTTTATCTTTAAAAAAAATAGAAAAATCAAAAAGATACCTCATAAATAAGTATATAAAATTTGAATTGCCTGTTGCCTTTGACAGAATAGTCTACTTGGTTAAAGTATCACTTTAAATTCAATATTTACCAATCTAGAAGCCATGGGTTCAATTTCTATGTGAATATTGTCACTGGTCTAAAGGAAAATAATATCATTGTTCTTCTTTTTATTAACTTGTATGCTATTATTAACAATTGAAGGGATTTTAAAAGTTTGTTTTTCTAAAGACATTTGACAATTCTAGATGATAAAAATACTCTGTATATAACTACAATTTTAATATCTTGTTTGTTTTTTAATTAATACATTTTTTGTAGCTTACATTTTATGATTTCTGTAATTAACAGATCATTGTCTTAAATAGTATTTCTTCAGATCTTGTCTATATTTTATATTTCTACTTTAGGTCTGTTATAATCTTTGTGAGAAGATATTTTTATTTCTCTCATTCGAAAATAAACCTTTATTGTGCAATAATAGTCCATTGTTTTAACATAGATTCAGTAATTCATACTACTATTTCTCATTTTATAAACATATATATTTTGATTCTGTTTTTTTTATTTTTTTATTATGACTCATGGAAATCCAAATATTAATTTTACAAAAATAAGAATTCAAAACAATCTAATATAATAGCTATCCAATCCATGGTTTAGTATTTTTGCCCATTTCTATATATTCTACTTTAACTTAGTTACAATATATATGACCATAACAATATATATATTTCTGATATATAATCCTTATTAAATAACTGAAATACAGGCTTATTGTATCATCATCATCAACCATTATCAATCCACTGCAGGATAAAGGTCTCTCCAAGTTCAATCCATCTTTTTCAATCTTTAGCTTCTCTTCTCCACATCAACTCTGCACACTTTTTTTATTTCATCCATCCATCTCACATGTGGTCTTTCTCTGGGTCTTTTACAATTTCTTGGAATCCAGTTTAAAATTTCAATTGTCCATCTATCATCATCTCTTCTAGAAATATGTCCAGCCCAACTCCACTTCAGTCTTTTAATTTTTTCAATGATGTCAGTAACACCTGTTTGTTCTCTTACCCATACATTGCATTTTCGATCTCTTCTTGTTACTCCCAACATGCATCTCTCATACTTCTTTGAGTGGTCTGAAGTCTTTGTATTGCTCTCCTATTAAGTCTCCAAGTCTCAGATCCATAAGTAAGAACTGGCAAAATACATTTATTAAAAACCTTTCTTTTCAAACACATGGGCATATTTCCTTTTAATATCAACTTATTTCTACCAAAAGCACTCCAACAAAGTTTAATTCTATGATTAATTTCATCCATTATGTTTCAATCTGTATTAATAATCTGACCAAGGAATTTGTAACTGTTAACTTCTTCTAATTCATCATAATCAATCTTTATTTTCATATTTTGAGAAAATCTTTTAAACATTACTTTAGTCTTTTTAACATTTATCTTTAGTCCTACTTTCATCTGATAACTCCTGCAACATTTCCTGTAGCTCTAAAGCATTATTTGCAAAAACAACTACATCATTTGCAAAATCTAAATGACTTAAATAATCTCCATTTACTTTCACTCCTTTAGCTTTCCATTTTAATCCACAAAATATTTCTTCAATGAATCTAGTAATAGATCTGTCGATAATGCAATGAGATCAACTTCGTATCTCAGAGCAAATAATTGACAGGTTTTTGTAATATTTTGCTTTTCTGTTATTTAGTAGGCTTAGTAGGCTTATTATATACCTGTATCAATATATGTAATATATAGGGTATATGAGCACAGACTTTCACACGACCCACCACTCTCCAGTCTATCTCACAACACTGATACACTTGAACTCATATATGTCCGAAAGATAAATAATCACCAATATACGTATTTCATGTTAAACCAGCAATCATCAGTTGATCCATATTATCATCTTCACACATATATGCAATGATAGTAAAAGTAAAAAAAAAAAATATGTGGGCACGTACTACTTTTAATTTTAATTGGAGGGAAATTACACCTATATTTGTATTTTAAAAAAGTATAATTTTAATTTTATATATTTATTTCAGTCAAAGTTTATTTTTGTAATGAATGTACAGATAATATTACTCGACCAGACATATTAATTAGTTAAAAATAACAATTTTTAAAAATCAAAACTATTATTTATTTATTTTATTTCTTATGATTTGTCAAACTTCTTAGGCGTTACTTCTTTTAATTTCTTTATGTCTCACTAACTCCCTCTATAATATTATACAATTTAATTTATTTTCGAAGTTCTTGGAGCTTGCTTTTGGCTAAATCAGATTTTAATTTTTTTTTACTTTCTCTCTATTTATGAATAGGTGGTTGCCATGGAAAGCCCCGCCCTTGCTACCCATCATGCATAGTGCAGTATTCATTGTGCTCAGCAGGTGCGTGTATCTGCCAGCCCGGGTACAGTGCTGTACTCGGATCTGACAATAATCTTCATGCCTGTCAACAAAATATGTTCCTCATGACTAATGGAACTGAATCGAGTTCAGGATCCTCGGGAGTATCAATCTGCTACTATCCGCGTAAGTTGTCTTTTTTTAAATTTGTTTTGTTGTCACGTTTTTCAATATTTTGACAGAGAGTTATATGTAAGCGAATGTGCGTGTGGATTCGTTCGTAGGCAAGAGCGTATATTTGGATTCCTATTGACCTTGATCTAATTTTTTTATTTATTAATGATATTCCTTTGTGAAACTATTTCAATTGACTATTTATTTCGGATTATTAAAACTTTTTTTCTGACCAATTTATTGAACTCTTATTACTATTGTATATATTTTATATTTTTTTTTTTTAAGTTTGTTATTCGTCGAGGTAAAAAAAATGTTTGTGTGCAATGCATTTTATATTATTCTTAAAAATTATCAGCCTCTAATTCAAAATTGGGCTCTAAGTTACAACCCGATGCATTTTATTCTGGGCTTTATTTCTAAAATGTTCAGATTTTAAGAAAATAAATTTTAGCTCGCCTAATAATCATAATTTAGTGACAAAATTATTTATCGAATTAATGAAATATTCAGCCAACTTATGAATAACTATTAAAAGAATTGTAATAATATAGCATTTAACTAATAAATAATAATTTTTATAAATAAATAATAATTTTTGTAATCAAAAAGATTTTTTCATTTTTTTTTTTTTAAAGCGGGAGTTGATGATCTCCTCCTGCTAAGTGAAGTCTGATTTCTAAGTGGAGATTGGGTTCACACGTATAGTTATGCTATTTGAAGGTTGGGCGAGAAAAATCACTTATATCCACTCCAACTAAAGGATTATTTAATGAAGATTTTTTAGAATGTTAATTTGGAATAATCTTATGGACTCATGCCAGCTTAGATTAAAATTTTAAAAAATCTGGATTTATAGTTCTTGCAAAAATTAGAAGTCATTTTATGTCTGCACACAACACAGAATTGGGTAAGAGACGTGACGTTAATTTATGAACACATTCAATATATATATAATCATTACACCCCACCCCACCCCAATATAATACTATGGTTACTTTTCAGGATTCTTGATTTTTACTTTTCATTTAAAAAAATAAACCAAATAGCATATATTTTAAAACTGCATGTTTGTATATATATATTACACAAATGTTTGATTATAGAAATTATTCTCAGTGCTGTTTATGATTCTCTGGTTAGGGAACTTTTTCAAGATGTTGACATTAAAATTATAATATTAAGATTATTAAAATAGTTGTAAAAATGTAAACCAGCGTCATTCTTTTAGTGCCATTCTTGTCATTAATATATATATTGGAAAAAAATATTATTATATAAGATTAATCAAATTGAAAAAGAAAGGAATTACTTCTTTGGAATACAATTACGTTTTCATTAAAAGAATGTTGGATTTTAATGTGTGTAAATAAAATATTAGTGAACATTTAAATTTAAATAGTGCTGCAAAACCAAACACCTCCAGAAGTAGAGACTGTGTACAGTCATTGGTGGATTTGCTTTGGCTCCCCAATTTGATTAAAATTTCATTTCAAAGCTTGAAACTCTGAATGGCAGAATTGATGATTACTTAAATATTAGTGAAAAATACTATTCTGACTAAAATTATGAACATTTACTCTCCAGCCATTAGACGCAATTATTTATTCAGACCATTTATAGAGCCACAAAATATTAATTCATGATTGACAGTCTACTATTTTATATGTGAAAACAATTTTAAAAATATTTCCCCTGACAGTTGCCGACAGCACAAGTGATAGATGATCTTTTCTTTTTCTGACTAAATTAAAAACTATTTAAGAAATAGTTCCACCATAGTCATTTCTTGTTAAGGTTCCCTTAAAATGATAACGCTTAGCTTTTGGATTATAAAAATATCACTGATCAATTTGCTACATCAAAAATTAAAGGTTTTTTTTATAAAAATAATTTTATATTGTAGTTTCTTTATTAAGTTATTGGTTATTAAAAATGTATACAAATCAATAACTAAAGTAGAAAATCGTATAACATTTAATATAAATCACAATCGAACAATACCACTATTGTATAAGATAGAGAAACATTAAAATAATATAAAAACATTATTACCATGCACTTTCACCTTGTTTGAATCTTTATCATGAATATATAAAAATCGATATACTCTACTAAGCCCTAAACTCGAACATTTCATTATATTGATCAGGCACAATAATTTTTTATCCCATATGACTCCTTGAACTCACGTGTTTTATTGTGTGTTTTATACAATAACACCCTAAACTTCCATGAATAACATAATGCCATATAATACCTTGATGAATATAGAAATCTGAATAAACTATATTATCCTCCATTGCCTTCTTATATGTTTAATTATGTTGTTGAATACCAAATTTAATATTTATCTTAGTTTCACCAATATATATGTATTACAACCTGGTTGTGGATATTCAATAGAATACACAATGCTGTTTTTATTCTTTTTGCTAGTTATCTTCTTAGCATTGTTTATTAACCCATTAAGGTTAAGCAGAGTCCTCCATGCCAACCTGAAATCCTGGCTTAAAAATTGTATTATATATGTTATAAAAGAAGTCCTCTGGTATTATTAATGCAAAGTTAATCAGTTTTCTGATTACTTGTTTCTGGCCGATATAATGAAATGTTTGAGTTTATCACTTAGCAGGGTATAATGAGTGTTATACAGCCTTGATATTGACTCAAATGACTTCTAACTGCTTGGCAATAGTGTTTTATATTATTTTAATATTTCTCTGTTTTATTCAATAGTTGTTTTGTTAGATTGTGATTTATATTTTATCATATCAGAAGTATTGGATTTATTGTTTTTATAACATTTCATACTAGTTCCTTAAAACCATGATTTCATCTTTGAACAAATGGAACTTCTCTGACAAATTCACTAAATATAACATATAAATATAGAAAACAAAAAGTCTTCCTACAAAAATCTTCCCAAACTATCCATGTTTAATATCATAGGATATCTTCATGAGTTTGATGGACTCAGATTTCCAAAGATTTATCATCAGAGTTTTTTTAACTCTTTGAATAAAGCACTTATTTATAAGTAAGATATAAATCAAATGTTAATATAGCTAGGCTGAATATATTTTTGAGGATCCATGCCTCATAATCATAGCCATCTAGATGGCTATGATAATAAAGGCATGGATCCTTGAAAATGTTCAGCCTAGCTATATTAACATTTGATTTATATCTTCTCTACTAAAACTTACTTATAAATAAGTGTTTTATTTACATAATATTTAGAAGTAAAATTATATTTAACTCTTTAAATATTTTTTTATAAAAGATAATCTCTGTATTATCAAATAATATTTAATAGTCTGTTTTCAGTTCTTGAATATACAAAGCTAAGTTATGACATCTATTTTTACCTCTGTTCTTATCCATTTTAATTGTTTCATTAAAATTTATTTTACTTTCACTTATGTAAATTTAATATTAATTGTAAAGAATCTTATAAACCTACTATGAATATATTTACAATCTATTAATGCTAAATATATTCCTGATGTAATTTATAAGATATCTTACTGTTATAAAATTTTCATAGATCAAAATAAATGAAGTCTCAATAAAATAGTTAAACTTTATAAGAGTACAGTTAAAAATAGATATCATAAATGAACTTTGTATATTTATAGACTATAATATTCTTTTCATTGAATCCAATCAAATTATATACTCTACTTCTTTTCTTTTTAAAAATTTAATTTCTTCTCACCAACCACATATACATATTCATATCTTTAAACACCCAACATTTTGACCACTTTTTCTGTAGTCATTTTCAAGGATCCATAAAATTACATATTTATATCATTATTATTACAAATAAAATTAGTATATAAAATGTATATGCCCTTATCATAAAAAACACTAACATTTCTCTTTCACCTATCCATACATATATATATATATATATATATATATATATTGTAACTGGACCCCGTACAACACTTTTATTACTTCAGTTGTAACAATTTCCTAATGAGCATGTTTCAGGAAGGAACTATCAATTGGCATTCCCCAATACAGATGTTAACCCCTCCTACAACAATATTTCCTGCTTATCAGAGGATGTAGCATCATAGAGGCTGGAAGCATCTTGACATTTCTATGTTTGGTTTTTCAAACAGTGCCACTAGAGTTCCATCTCACTACAACCTGATTTACTTAGGTCTAGTTATGCCAGACATAGCTCAGGAGGCATGAGATTCTCATGAACAAGTGCACTGAATGATGAGTGATGCAATAAAAACAAAATAGAATTGAACAACTGGATAACTAAAATTAATTTTAAGTAACAATAATTTTATTTAATAACAGGTGTAAATAAATGTCCATCAAGCAAAATATTTCATTGACAGTCCCTGTATCTCTTAGGCCTAATTCCAATTACATTTTAGATGGCTTAGAGAATGTAATCTGTTGAGAGTATAATAAAGTCCTTCTCTCAAAAGTTCTTCAACAGTTTACATCTTTAATCATTTAATTAGTTCACGGAGAGGAGTGTGATATATTAAGACAACAGAGAGAATAATGAGACAACTAATAGCACTTAATTCAGAATTCCACTTAATTGTGATTTGTATTATTTTAAGTAGTAGTCACATGTAATGTGGTTTAAAGTATTCATGTATGAATATATCCTTTACAGATATAATAATGAAGATAACTAATAGCATTGTATTTAATTCAGAGTTCCACTTAAATTTGATTTATAGTATTTTAGATAGTAGTCACATGTAATGTGGTTCAATTATTATTATATAAAGATATCCTTTACAGATATAATAGTGAATATAACTAATAGGATTGTATTTAATTCAGAGTTTCACTTAATTCACAAATAGTTTATTTACAGTCCATTGTGCATCTTGGTATGTATCCAATAATAGGGCAATATGAATTAAAGAATGCAAGTTCTTTAACAATTTATATTTTACATCTAATTCAAAGTTCCAGTTAATTTTAAGTTAGTTAATCTATCATAAATATTATTGTTTGGTCTGCCGCAGATGTATGTTTCCAAATATGAGTTGATCTGCAGTTTCATTTATACTTTATCAATAATAAATGATTTTCATAATTTTAGTTTCATTTATAATTTTCCAGTAATAAATGTATTTTCATGCAGCTACACTTATTCATAATTTTAATTTCATTTATAATTTTCCAATAACGAACGTATTTTCAGGCAGCTACATTTATTCATAATTTTTATTTTATTTATAATAAAGACGTTTTGTTTATCTTTTAAAAACACATATAATTTTACTTTAAGAAAGACATTTTGTCCTGTCTTCTATAAACGCACATAGTATTGAATATTTTTATAAAATCATTACCTTCATTTATCCAGTTTGTTTCTTCATATCCATGATGTGACTGCCTTCAAAAGGGGCATCACATTTCAGCTGAATGGCATTATCTCCTTTCTATGATGTCTATCCAGGCAAATTTTAGAAAATCATGGCTTAGAATGAAGAGAAAAGCTGTTACCATTTACCCTTCCATTGTTATGTTTTCCTTAATAATGTTTTCTTTTTCCATCATTAATAGAGGTTCTTTAACTGCTCTTAATATCTTTTTAAAGTTGAAATCTTTTTTTCTTAATTCTTCTTTAACAGCTACTTGAAAAATATCTCTTTGAAAAAAAAAATAACTATTTGATCTCCTAAAAATCTCTTTGAAAAAACTTTTTAAAAATCTGCTCTGAACTTGCAACTTGACTATATATATCTGATCCTTGGATTGATTAAACAGTTCAGCCCACATATCCTAGTCATCCCACAGCTCTCATTTAAGTCTGATTGTCTTTCTCTTCATAATGATTGGATAATCTACTTTTTTAGCGGGATAGTTAAGAAAGCATGAAGATTAAGCCATGTTTTTCAATTTATTAAGACTGCCTCAAGCTGTTATCACACTTTATTCAAAAACATCATTCCAAAAATTAAAAATGTAATCTTTTTAATAAATGCCAGCTTTAAATAAATATGAGTGATATATTTAAATTATATTGTAATTTAAAACTATAAAATCAATAATGATTTATCTTTATTATTTTCTTTTCTCAATTATAGAAAATAATGATTTTCTTGTAACGTCATAAACTAAACTTTTTTATACATCTGCTGTTTTTAAGGTGGGAGGGTAACTCGCTCATGTGAAACAGCGTTCTTGTTTCAATATATATTACATGATATAATCCATATTTACTTTTTTTTTCTTGCCAAACTTTTTTTCTTTACATACATATTTTTTTATATATATATAATACCAATAATTTTTTTTCATTTTGTCCTTTTTATACTCTTAACCAATTACTTTAAAACAATACCTTTTTTATATCATTTTTAATGTTTTTATTTTAATCTGTCTTTTTTTTTTTCATGTGTCATAGCACCGGCCGGGATGCGAACCCACAACCGTCTGTAACCAACTTCTTGCTGTCTTTTATATAATTCACCCAATTTATGACAGGTTTTTCTCTCTTTATAAATAAACTTTCTTTTATCATTCTTTTTTTATATAATTTTACTTTTTCTAACATTTTTATCTTAAAATTTATGTGCCCAAATTCTTTATTATGTATATTAACATTAATGTCTATCATTCAAATGTTATTTAAACCTTGTCTTTAATTTATAAAAGATTATATATAAAGAGAGAGAAACCTGTCTTAAATAGGATGAATTATAAATGTTAGATTAAAATAAAAACAAATTCAAAAAGGTATTGGTTTAAAGAAATTGGATAAGAGTATAAAAATGATAAAAAGAAAAAAAGTTATTGCTATTTTATATATATAAAGAAATGTATATGTAAAGAAAGAAAAAGTTTGAAGAAAAAAAATAAGTAAATGTGGATTATATAATGTAATATATGTGAAAAAAATGTATGGATAGATAAAAGTGAAATGCTATTGTTTTTATGATAAGGATATATACATTTTTATATATTAATTTTATTTGTAATAATATTGATATAAACATGTAATTTTATAGATCCATGAAAATGACTACAAAAAAAAGTGGTTGACATGTTATATGTTTAAAGATGTGAATATGTATATATGGTTGATGAGAAGAAATAAAGTTTTTAAAAATAAAAGGAGAGTATATAGTACTGTTGGATTCAATAAAAAGAACATTATAGTTAATAAGTCATATATTTTAAATAAAACATTTTTTTATTGGGTTTGTTAAAAAGTTTGTTAACAGTGGTGATTTATCATTTACACAAACATTCATTCTGCTTTATCAGGCACCTGAGAAGAAAGACCATAATGTTTCTTGATCTTAAACTCAGAGATAAAAAGCCAATAAACTCACCACACTGGCTAATGTGTGTTGGTGAACAGCCCATCCATGTTCGTATACTATATGAATAATCACATAGTAATAACAGCTGCAATGACAAGAACATATGGAGTGGACATTAGGAATTTGCCCTGCTCAGTTCCTTTAAGGCCTCCAAGAGGATTCAAGGGGTCTCCTTTCAGTTAATAGCAAACTCCTTTCTGCAGCCATATATATATATATATATATATATATATATATATATATATATATATATATATATATATATATATATTGGAAGCATGATAACTTTTAAGATATCAAGCAAAATAAATAAACTTTCTCACTTTTAACATCATTATTAGAAAATAATATAACACGGATGATATATCTCATTAATAATTTGTATTGACACACATCATCTTAGATTTTCAATATTAAAATTGCAAATATGTCAATCATGCAAAAATATGTGGTTTATTAGACAAATTATGTGTCTATATATTTATGATTCAGTAAAAATTATTAGAGAACTATATTAAAATGCAGTGTATTTATTTTGTGTGTATTGCTTAACTTGGCTACTGACTGATATAATATATTGCTCTATTTCCATCATTCACTCAATGTGTGTGTATGTTTAAAATTTAAAAATCAGATATATTAATCTGTAACAGAGGTTTAAAGTTTACATATGTGTTAGAGATAATCTCTAGTTTAGAAAATGATTAGTAATAATCATTATTTTATTTATCTGAGGTGGATGGGATCAAAGTTGTGAGTGGAATGAGTTTGACAATGATAAATAAAAATGTAACAATTTATTATACATAAATACTCTTCTCACAGTTAATGAAGCTATTAATAAATTGTCAAAATTTTGACTGTAGACTGTCCCGAAAGTGCTTGGCAGTAAAAATTTTGAAAATTTATTAATAGCTTCATTAACTGTGCGCAGAGCACATATATATATATTAATTTATTTAAGCGTTAATGAAGTAAAATCTTAACTATAAATACTCTTCATATAATAGAGATATATATGAGAGATAGTGACCATGGTCAACTGATGAGTGCTGGTTCAGCATGAAATGCACCTTGGGGGTCACTTGTCTTTTATTGTATCTTTATTTATATGAATTTAAAAGGAATGGGTAAGTATGAAGGTTGTTTAGTATATCTATAAATGTTGAATGTAAAAAAAATTAAACTTTATTTAAACTTTTTAAATACAAACAACTTATTAGTAATAAAACACAAATAGACAACATAGGTTAGCAATTATACAACATTATGAATAGTATTATTCTCCATTCTTTCTTGGGCATGGCTGGCCTGACCAGTGAGAGTATTCACATAGAAATCAAACTTGCACCTATCGATTCTCTAACATCAAATTTAAGGCAAACACTCTAACCAACTGAGTTATCCTGTCAAAGGCAACAGAAAGTAGAAATTTCAATATTTATATATGAGGATTGGTTCAAATTCTCCTGAGTCATTTTCCTCCAAGAGCAAGATTGGTTTGAGACTTTATTTTTTAATTCTTTTAAAAAGAAATGTTAATTAGAGGCTTCTATACATTGTGTATTGGCATACTGGATTGATTAATATGATTATTTGTTATTGTCATATGAGCTACTGCCTTGAATTTTCTTCTTTGCATCTTTTCCTCCTTACCCAATATTTTTATATGGTTATCAGAGCATACATGGTCTGCTACTGTAGACCCATCTGTTTTTTTTCTTTTTTAATCATTAGTTTGTGTTCTTTCAATTGCTATTGAACAGGGTGATGGGTCTCAACAATATATTTCCTTCCACATTCACATAGAATTTCATAGATGCAGTTTTTGTTCTTCAGCATTTCCAGTTTAGGCTTGGTAGAAGTGTAGTATGGCTTTGGAAAGAAGTTCTAATGTTCTATTAACTGCAGAATCATTAAAATTTGTCTTCCATTCCTGATATGTATGGATAGACTACAGTACCAATAATTGTTTTTTGTCTTTTGGTGTCACTTTTCATTGTCTGTTAAAGGTCTTCTTGATGATATCTGATGGATAACTATTCATCATCAGAGTTCATTGTATGTGAATCTTTTCATTTTTCTAATCACTGGTTTCAAAACAAACTTCCATTGCTTTGTTCCATACTGATAGTATAATTCTCATGTTTGATATTTTTGGTATGATTGGATGTATATGCCAATTACTTGCCAGTGAATGTTGGTTTCCTATACACTGCTGTTTTTTATAGTCATGTCACAAGAATATTGAAGAATGCCAATTTTGTTTTTATTCTGTGAATTTAATTTAAAAAAAACTAAATAAAGAGGATTTGAATCCACCCTTATATACAAATATATTAAATTTCTATCATTTATTGTCTTTGACTGGATATCTCTGTTGGTTAGAATGTTTGCCTTAAATTCAATATTCAAGAATCTAAATGTACGAGTTTGACTTCTATGCAAATACTATTACTGGTCAGGTCATCAACACCTGAAGAGGAGTGGAGAATAATACTATTCAAAATGTTGTGTAATTATTAACATGTTCTCTATTTGTACATTATTACTAACAAGTTGTTTGTGTTTCAAAAGTTTAAATAAAGTTTAAAATTTTCTATACATTTAACATATACCGATAGATGATGGAAATAGTCCAACCTATTATTACATATCTTCCGGCAAATACTGGCTACTGACTATTTAACTATTAAAATTAAAACGAAATACTTCATAAATTGTATTGTAATCCCATACTCAGAGATATCAAGTTAGACTTAATTAAGGACCACACAAAATACTTTACTTGCAGACTTTATGGAGTTTTTTTCTTTTGTTATCAATTTAAAATTGAATACAAATCAAAGCTATCTTTTATAATATTCAGAATAGTTCCTTATAATATATGATTAATTAACAAAACAAGACAAATTATTAAATAATAAATATACTATCAACAATAGAAGACAAAAAAATTATTAAAAAAATAAAGTCTTTTTTGAATCTTGTAATTCTTAACGAGTTTCTTTTTTGAAGAGGCTACGTGACAGTTGATTTGTAAAACTGTGCATAAGTTGTTCATGGTTTTCTTTTTAAGTGTTTTTGATATAGTTAAAGTTAACTTGCACGCACAAATAAAATGTGAGTTCATTATAATGATGTTTTTTCTATTTATTTTTTCTAGCGGAATGTTCATCAGACTGATATTTATATATAAGATTTTACTTCCGATGAATTTTCTAAGATTATTCAGATATAAAATTTCATGACTGAAAGAAATCTGACTTTTTTAGAAATTCATTATTTTAATGAAAACTTATTAGCTTTAATTTTCTACTTATTAAAAATTATAAACAGATTATTATTTCCTAAAAAAACAGTTTTTTGCGTACAACTTAAAAAAATTAAAATACTAATCTCTTTTCAATTTAATAAAGAAATGCTGTAATCAAAATTTGGTACTTATTATATTATCTCTTCGCTCTCTTGGCGGAAAGTTTGTCAGCTGTTTTATTATTATTAATCCATTTTCAGGAGCATTTACTTGAGGGAGGAAAGCTTGACTGGCATAGGGATGTAACAATAGGGCTGTTTTTTTAACATGATTATCATATTAATTATTACGTTTTTTAAGATGATTATTAAAACACAAGAAATTATACAAAACTTCAAACTTGTAATTAAAAATTAAATTTTAACATATTTATAATAAGCAACATATTTTATTTTAATTGTAATAAAAATAAAAGTATAACAAACATATATGATGAAAATATAACAACATGGGTATTCAAGTCAGCAGACAGCAATTGATAATATTCTCCAACATGGCCACAAATATATCTTTTTGCTTGTGCAGGTGCCACATAAATTCTGCTAATATGAATCCATGTGCTGTCTTGCAATCCCTCAGTGCTTTTTGCTTCACTATTTAACCAGACCCCATAATCTCTTTATATTTTGCATATGAATGCTTGTACTTTGATCCACAAAGTTCTAGGTGTGATTTACTTTGAAAAGTTCAAATCCAGCATGGCATAATTCTTCACTTTAATAATAGTTCCAACAGTCTGAATAGATGGTGGCTCCATCAGTGATATTATCCTTAATGGTGTCCATAAGAATAGATGTTGTTATACTTGCAATACTTACAATGAAGCACTCACCAGTCTCTTGACTCAAGTCACTGAAAATCACTGTTGTGGAAATATACATTCCTGTTGTTTTTGTTTTTTTTTTAAAAGACTTTCAACTATTTGCTTAGACCCTCTGATTTTGCATAATGGTCTAGCTAAAAGACTGGAGATACAAACTTCTCATAAGTAGTTGTTCCGGTCAATAATAGTTTTGTCTGATAAATCCAGTTGTATTTATCACTATTTCATGGTCATTAATTCAATGCACCAGCCACAAATAAATCAGTGTAACAATAAAGGATATTTTGAAGCCTCTAACCACATTCCTTTATGAACAGATATTCACATAGAACATGTTTTGATATTGCACTGCCAATGAGTCTCACTTCACACATAAGGTTTCATATCATGCTCTTTAGCACTTTTTGCACAGATGCTAATCTTATGATTCTGAAAGTCCTCAACTATCTCTTCTGTCACTGGTGGATGCCAAATTTTAATCATTTTTTCCCAAAATAATTACCAAAAATAATCAAACAACAGCTTGAATTAAAAAGCAACAGTAAACACTGAAAATGTTAGAAAATGCACAAAAGATAACTAAATGTTCTGAATAACATTTCTAAAAAAATATTATTGATTTTTTAAAGTTAACATTAATTTATATTCGATTCCTTTTTATTTTTTTAAACTTAACAAGTATTACATGTACAATAAAAAAAACCTTAACATGTTGATACTATTGTCTTAATTTTTATGTTTCCTAGCATTTTAAGTGTTTACTGTAGTTTTTAAATATAAACTGTTGTTTGCTTATTTCTGTAATTATTTTGTGCAAAAATAATTAAAATTTGGCATCTACCAGTGACAGAAGAAGAGGCAGGTGAGTAATTTCAGAATTACAAGATAATACCTGTGCAAAAAGTGTTTCCTAATGGTCATGATATGAACTTTGTGTGAACAGTGGTGATGCAATATCAAAACATGTTCCTAGTAAGTATCTCTTTGAAAAGGAACATGATTAGAAGGCTCTAAGATATCAGAAATTACTATACAGAGATTTATTTATGGTTAGTGCATTTAATTAATATGGTTCAAAAAGGAACATGGTTAGAATGGTTCCAAAATATCTTTTATTACTATACATAGATTTATTTATAGCTGCTGCATGGAATTAATGATCTTACAATGGTAAGATTTATGGACAAAGCTGTTATTGACTGGAACAATTACTTTTGTAATGTTTCTACCTTCAGCCTTTTAGCTAGACAACCATGCAAATCAGATAGCCTAACAAAATAGTTCAAATAGATGAAAGTCTTTTCAGAAAAAGAGAAAAAACAACAGGGACGAATATTTTCGCAACAATGATTATTTGGTAGCTTGTGCAGAGAGACTGGTGTGTGCTTCATTGTAACTATTGCAAGTAGAATAGTGCCAATTCTTATGGACATTATTAAGGATAATATTGCCTATGGATCTACCATCTATTCAGACCTATTGGAAGAGTTATTAATTATTTTCATTAATACTTACTATACTGGTCAGTTTTGTCTGTTCATACAACAAGATCTAGCATCTAGGCAAAGATACCTAGAGTCCAATCATGCGCAAGATACATAAGTCAGAAACACTCATGAACTTTACCCTATTTTCCAGATCTAACAACTTATGAGCAACAATCTCGATGATACTGATCTATTTTATCTCTCTCTCTCTGCCAGCATCACAAAGTGGAGACACAAAGAGACTCTAATTTGAAATCATATAATGGAAAATTTTAGTATAAAATATAAGTTTGAGACATTTAAAGGTTGTGACCTTTCACATTAATGATATATAGGATTAGCTGGAGATCATTCAGTCAGAGCAAACATAATTTAATCACTAAAATATTAATATTTTAAATAAAAAGAAACAATGATTCTGCAAGTTATGATAATATATATCATTTATTACTTTAAATAAAATATGCATAAATACTTGGTTTATATTATTTAATTAATCATATAAATTTCTGGGCAATAACATGCCAGGTCATGTAGACGCCTCTTCTGCTAAATCTCATAAAGTTTTTGCTTTAAAAATCATAATTTAAAATGGGGAGAAAAAGTAGGAAGACAGCGGAAATTAGAGTAAGTAATTCTGAAATTAATGACAATAACAAAGAAATCGAAATGAATCAACTTAATAAAATTAAGGAAAATAATAGTAAAATGGCCGATAAGGCTTGTAAAAAAAGAACGTAATTTAAAAAAATATAGTAGTAATCCTGAATTAAACAAATTAATAGATAGAGTTCATCTAAATAGCATATATGGGAATACAATAATAAACGCTCAGTCATCACTATCAAAAAATGAGAAAAGCAATTTCGGTATAAAAAAAAAAATAGTACTTGATGAAAGCTTAAATAATAACATTGATAGTGAGAATGCTGATTGGAAAATATCGAGCAAATGTAAAAAAAGGAGAACAGATAGCTATAACAGTAATAATTCACCGGATGATTTGGTAACCTTAAAACAAACAAATAAGAAATATATTGATATATGTCTGCAAACATTAGAAGAATAGGTTCATGAAAATGAATGGTCTGCTGTGAGTTTAATGGGCTGGGCTTTTCCCTGAGCGATCCCATGTTGAGCTAGCTCAAGCAACCAAATAAGTAAGTCCCCAAGGGTTTAAGAGCCTGGTTCTTGGACATGGAGATATGAGACATGGTTTGGCTTTCCGATACACCCAGGTAGAGTGAAGCACAAATATATATAAATGATGAAGCCTGTATGCATGCAATGCTTGGAATAACACATATAAAACTTCAAAGGAATACTTAATTAATTACTACCTACATATTATGGAATATCCTGTGTAATGGTATGATTTAAATACTAAACAGTATGGAAGAGCTTAAATTTATTAATAAAATACACAACTCACTGGAATAGAGTCTCCCCTCTCACATTACTTTATTTTTATATGAACTCCCCACAATGTTAACAAATGAGAATTCGGTTATAAGTGCTTTTATAAACATAAATTAGATATATAAGAGTGAGGTGGTGGTTATTGATTTCAGAATAAAACAGATTTTATTTCATATAACAAATTTGAGTTTTTAAGATTAGCACTTATTATTTAAATAAAATTTTAAAAAAAACATTTCTTAGAAAAACAGATTTCTACTCTCTTTTTCTACAATGACATTATGAGATAATTAATTTGTTTTCCCCAAATTTTCAAGCATTAGCTAAGATAAAAATATAAAAACTTGTTTTAATTAAAGTTAATTTAGTCACCCCATAAAGTAGAGAGGGGGGAAATTGAAAAAATGACATAGTTGTGAATGGGAGAAATTATTGGCATGTCATTTAAATATATAAAATAGAAAACATAATAAGAGAACTATAAAATATTGCTGCTGCATGAAAATGAAAAAAATTATTTAGTAGTGGCTCAATGATAAGATAAAAGGTAAAGAAGGTTATATAGAGTTAAGTACATGCTAATTTCAGGTAAGTAAATTACAAATTATTTAAACAAAATATTTAATTTCTGGTCGAAAGACCAGCTGATAGAATGATATTTTAAATTACAGACAAGGTTATGAGAAATATTTACAGAAAGCTGAACTTAAGAATTTAAACATTGGCAGTGGCTAGAGTTCTTTACCCTGGTAATTAATAGCATTTCTCAGTGATCGCATAGTCCATTGGAATTAGTGAACTAGATCTAGTTATTTGGTCAGTCAGGCAGGTAGCATTTCATTATCCAGTCTTTAAGTATATTAAAGTTCATGGGTAGCGGGATCCTGGGTGATGAGTGCAGGAAAGAACATGTTGAGTGGAGAGAAAGGTGAAAATTTCTACTAATTTTGACACATTGGATTGCTATTATAACAAATGATTATATTTACCATTGTGTTTATAATTGTGAGTCTCTCTGGGATTCAAATCTAGCAGTATTTATACTACCTCCTTTCAGGTTATTTTAGAATTCACTTTAGTTGTTAGACCTGAGGCACTTTATGTACATAGTAAACCCAGAATTTGCTGACCGGATGCAACTTTTGTTGAAGTAAGTTTTAAAGACAATGCAATCCTGTTGAGAATTTCTCGAACAATTGTTTTAAAATATGATCTAAGATTTTAAAACAATTTTGAAGTGGATGAAATTTCCACATATGTTTTAGATGGACTAATGGGTTTCCAGTAAATTGTCTTAATTACATTCGAGAATATTCCAGGAAGATTGCATCAGCCTTTTTCTCTGACCGCTATTACTAAAAAACAATAAATTATAAATATAATTTTAAAATATACATTAATTTAATACATTTTGCTTTTATATATGTTTTAAAAATAATCTCCCCTCACCTATAATATGTACACATCCATTATACACATATACAAATTAAAATAAAATCAAATATTTATTTATTAAAGGCAATTATATTTATATATATGTCAGTTATTGTTTAAGGAGTTATGCAAAAAAATATGTATTAATAAATACATATATATGCCAAAGGATGGAGTTTGAATACAGTTTGGTGGTGGGAGATTCTGAGTGGGCTGTGAAGCTTGATCTGAGTATCAGATCAACTGCTTCATTGCATATAATTTCTTCAGACACTTGGCAGGGAAGGTTGACAGCTGTTTTATTAATAATCCATTTTTAGGGGTATTCAATTGGCATAAAGCTCTACAGGAATAGGGGCATAACAATATAGCCACGTGAGAACCCTTTAAATGGATTATTAATAAAAAACAACTGTAAAGCTTCCTGCCAAGTGAGTGAAGGAATAATATCTAAAAGTAGCCAAAAAAATTTTTTCACACTCTTTCTTATTATATTCTTATATTTCTAGTAATAACATGCTAGATATTTTAAATGCAAAATGTTTTATTCACGTAATAATTAAAATGATTAAATGTTATATATGGAAGTGAATTATTTATTTATTGTTTGATCATAATTTTTTCATGAATTCATTTGTGCATATTATATATTCACTCATGCATATGCATTCATTCTATATTTGTTTACTTATAACAAATTATTATGGTCTTAAGTATTTTTTTTTACACTGTATGGTTTACTTTCTAATTCATTTTATTTACAATACATAAGTGCCATAATTTATTATTAGAATTATTGTCCCCTACCATCTCTCTCAAGAACAAATTCTGTAGGACCTATATGGGATCTGTTTCAATATGGTCAAACTAACATAATTTGATTATTTGCATTTTTATTTATTTACATAAATTACACAAGTGTGACCTGAATTCAATCATCAGGAAATAAACCAACACATATATATTTAAAACAATATTTTATTTTACCAAAGAATGATGATATCATATATAATTCCTATTTGTAATGTCAGGCTAGATCACAAAGAACCCAAGTTAGACCACACTAACAAAACTAACAAATTATATGACAATAGTTTTGATTACGAATATAATTATTGATTGACATGCAATTTATTTTTTTTAACAAAGTCCCAGTAATCTATATACATTATTTTCTTATTCCACACATGCAGAAAGACAATTATTACACATAAATGTCCAAGGTTTCATTGCTAAGTTTAATTTTAATCTAAAATATTTATATAGTTATGAGTAATAGAGTGCATTCACCATAGACAGACTTAAAACACAACTCTATGCATGCATGAACCCATAAATATAAAACATTTTTGACTTACATGTTTCCTAATGCCAACCCATACATATATTTTATATGGGATAGATATCATGTGCTATTTTTATATAACAATAACTATAGGAGTAAACTTTTGTCCTACTCCAATTCCCGGAAACATCTTTACATAACAATAACTATGAGGATGAGTTTTGAAATACAAAGCCTAATTCAATATAGCCATAACTTATACAGGGGTGGTTTCTTGAACCATAACTTATACAGGGATGGTTTATTCCAAGACCAATTTCTAATTTATTAAAACTAGATAGGAATGTTTTCTCTCATATGGATGTGAATATATATGAACTATTTAATAGCAAATGAACAACTGCATATAAAATTCATTTACATAAAATTTAATTCTCAGTAATCAAATATAGGATTAACTATGAATGAATAGATGATGGATATAATTACATCATTAATTATGATTATTTAAGACATAGACAAATCCATACACCAGATTTACATTTTACATTTAATTATCTTTATTACTTTACTCTTTTTCTTTTAAACAATAATTTGAACAATGTTCATTTCCACAAATTTGATAGGCATTAAAACGTTGCTACAATATTATTTACTTCTACAACATATATAATAATTGAGCTTTTTTTTTTCTTTAAAACTGCCAATTTCTTTACATAACATCCAGATTACAAATGTTAAATATAAACTCAAAATAGTGAGTATAAAGTTTAAACAGTCTTAAATATAAAACTTATAAAAAATAGCTAATTTTTTTTCCCAGTTCATGTCAGATTATACTATACTTTCGCAAGTTGTATGTCTTCTATTTGAAGCAAGTTTTGTTTTGCATTTTCACCAGACTTATTTGAGGTAAAGTATTCCAGGTTAGATGCAGTTTTAACTGGTGATGTTAGGTTTTTTATTTCTATTCACTAAACATAGTGAAAGTTTGATAGAACTCAATGAAGAAATGATCCAGTCTAATTAAATGAGAAAAGAAAAAGTGATTTTATTTAAAATTTAATTCCTTCTAGAATGACTTGTTTCATTTTTTTTTTCAAAACAAATTATATTGTTCATTTCAAAATTGCAAACTTGTAAACAAAATAAACAATAAAAAAATAAATATTCCTTTTATGTCCATTTGGCATTTTAGGAGCTGTTTATCCAACTATTTATTGATATATGATCATTCAGCCATAGTTTATTATTGAATTTTATATGGAGGCTCTTTTGTTTGCGTTGACTGGAAACCACATCTATCCCTTATCTTTCGTGTTATTCTTATTCTAGATGGTTTATAATAGGTATATCCAGATGTTTGGCCAAATCTCTTTATATTACAAGTATGGCCTCTAGTAGCCATTCTTTTTAGTTAACTGATTATTAGACAACAAAATGTGCTGAATATTGGTTGGTGAATTATGTCTTACATGGTACAAATAATAAATATTGTCGGCAGGAGTAAATCTGTGACATTTTAGTTTTGTCATCTGGCATGAGATAGATTTTTTCCAGAGGTTGACTTGTATTGGTTTTGATAACTGCTGCAGCACATTATTCAACTGTTCCTCATTCTAAAATCCTAGTACAATTGCTTCTTCATACTCATCATATCAGGATGGTACTTGAGTGCCACCCATATTTGATTGCACTACTTAAATAATTTATAGCAGTGTTTTTTTCTTATTGACAAGATATAGAATGTAATTAATTTAGTAGGTCTATTTAACTAATCAAATGAATTTTCACAAGGTAACCCATTAGATGTCTTTATTTGTACCATATTTGAAACAAAACTATTGTTGAAGTCAGTTGATATATCATTCACTTTTAAAATATAATTTGTTTGGTTGGCATCTATTTGCTCATCAGCCATACAAAGTTGTTTCAGTTCTTCATATTTACTAGGAATGATATCATTATTAGGGGAGTGATATATCTGTGCAACCTTATTTGGTTTTTTTCTTACATAATTTATAGAAAGTGCCAACATCTGGTCTTTTAACGTTTTGGTTCTGTTTAGATCTCTGATCAGGTTAACTTTAATTTTTATAATTTGAGTATCTAGGCTGTCTTGAATCACTTGGCTATATAATTTAACTTGTATTCACTTCCATCTTTTGCTGATTTACATTATTTGTTCTATGTCTATTGTTGAATTCTTGAGATTTATTCATCTCACTTTCAAACTCATGGAGTTTTGCTGTCATTAGGTACTGAGTTTCTTCAGGTTGTTTATCTGTCTCATATTTTTTTTAATCATCTGTCTCATTTTTTTTTATTTTCTCATCCATTTCTTTTATTTCATCTTTTGCATAAATGTACTTTTCTACTATAGTTTTGGATTATTTGCTCAATTTCTTCATTTATCTTATACTGATTTACTTTGGATTTTTGGTCTAATTTTTCTAGTTTCAATTCCATTTGTTTTGAATATGTTTCCTACATTTTTGTTTATCTTCTATAGTTTGGTTTATTTATTCTATCAATCTCAATTTCATTTGTGTTTGTCTATATTCTAATCTTGATTCCATCTGCTTTTGATTATATTTCATATGTTTTTGATTATTTTCCGAAGTTTGATTTATTTTTTCCATTTGCTTTTGATTATTTTGCACTGTTTGGCTTATTTTCCTCCATTTATTTTTGATTATTTTCCATGATTTGGCTTATTTGTGCTATCTGTTTTTGATTATTTTACCAATTTGATTTATTTTCTCCATCTGTTTTTGATTATTTTCCATACTTTGATTCATTTGTTGTATCTGGTTTTGCATCTTCAATTTCACTTGTTTTAATAATGTGCTCATCATCTACATCATATCCAATGAAGATGATATTGCAGTACTCTTTTATATTTTTATTTTTATTAATGTCTTTATGTTTTATTTCATTGCATGAATCACTATATAGATGAACAGTGTCCATATCAAGACTCTAAATTATCTTCTTCAGACCCTATTTTACAAATATTTGTTTCCATCATTTCCTACTTTTCCTCATTCTTTTTATTTTCCATTTTATTAATTTTTAAAATTTTTATACATAATAAAATTATGTTAAATATAATTATATTTGAATACACAGTAAATTTATTATTTCAATATGATATAAATCATAAATAGTGCACAAAGACATAGCTGAAGAGAAGTTTATGAATTTAAAGATAAAGCTAAGACTAAATTTGTTCAAAAGCTTATTTTATTACTCTCATATTTATAGCTGGAGAATATTATAATGTAGTGGAAAATATGTGTGAGTTTAAATTTAAATTTATATAAAATAAAAGTTTGTTATTACAATCAGAGAGTTCATTTTGTGGAGAGGGAGAAGAATGATTTCTTATAGTTAATGGAGTTTATGAAATGAGCTGTATAATATGCATCCCTGATCTTTCACCTGGAATCATCTCTTTTGATATATTGGTTAGCTACTGAGGACAAAATGAAGAGATGCCCTGTGGATTTCTGATGCTCGAAAAAGACAGCTACATTCTGAATTTAAATGCATTTCTTTATAATGTATTGATACGGCAATGCTCGTGTGGACAAGGACATCCAGGATTCACCACAGTAAATGGATTTACATCCTGTCTGTGGTCATTACATTCCATATACTTTGAAAGGGGTAAGATCAGGATTAACTCTCTCTCAACTCTGTCCTTTGAGTTACTTAAGAGTCTTTTGTTAGAAGAGGTGTGTGAAAAGTTAGGCAGTAAGTAGAAAAAAATATTTTAACTGTTTTGATTGAGATTAGGGATATATGATAGAAGCAACTGTGGTCTATCATCAGAGAAGGGTTTATAAATAAGCTTGCTATAAAATTGTTTTATTTGCTTATTTCAAAGGTGATGTTTAAATCCAACAGAAGTGAGATCCTTGATGTATGATTTCTATATTAGCTTTTCATGTGGATTCATATTTACATAGGGAGCTTTTTTAAAAAAAATCATAATCTAATCCTCAACTGCATCTTAGTGTACTATTTATGGGATATTCAATATGATTATAACTGGATATTCCATAAATGTATTATTTCAATATGATTATAACTGAATACACCATTGATAATGCTAGATCATCCCCTGAAACATTTTTGGAAACTTAACAAATACTTGGACACCTTCTCAGCACAACTTTATTTATTGTTTTTTAACAATATAATTACTTTATACAAAAAAAATATTGTCTGGTCAACCATACCATTTGCAAACTCAGGCCAATGGGGGTTTGCAACAGATGAATTCATGCTGACACATCTGAAATAAGTAAACATTTACAAATGAAAGCATTCCTGATGGATGAATGTAAGATTTACAAGCTTACAAGTTTGATTACAAATGTAATTATTAATTTTATATACAATTTTTTATTTTCTTTAAACAAAGTTGCTTAATCTACATACATTATTGTCATATTCCATACATGCAGAAAAACAATTATTAATCCAAGGTTTTATTGCTAATTTTAATCTTCATTTACATTATAACATTCATACTGATAATCACAACAATAGCATTTGATATTTTCCATTTTTTTACAGACTCTTTTTGTCCTATCTGAATTTTTGTCTTTCTATTTTGTGGATTCTATGATACCTTTCATTTAAAACTCTTTAGCTTTTTCACTTACTATCTCATATATTATTGTTTATATGACAGTCTCACTTTATGTTATATTGTCTATAGAGAGTTCTTGATTTCTTGATGAATCATTCAACATTCCCTATGAGTGCTATTTCAGGAGACATTCTCTAACAGGTATGCTAATGCACAATTGTTTTCCAAAAATTTGTGCCATAAATATTTGTAAACTTCCCTCAGCTACAGAAAATGGAATCAGGTTACCTACATAGATGTTTTAATGTTAGTAATTGTTTTGTCTGTCAGTTACTCTTAGTTTTTAAAAGTTCAGATTCATAGAGACATTTTGACTGACCATATATAGTAACATAATTTGTTTATTTGTTCAAAGATGTTTGTTCTATTCAACAATATGTCAAACTCTTTTATGTTATTTTGAATAACTCACACTTTATTCTTATTTGGATCCAAATCTCCTTCACAGTTTTATTATAAATTTTTACTGCTTCAGTTTTTTTATTGCCATAGAGAATATTTGAAATTCAGGTATGCTTCATATACCTGGAGCTTAATTGTAAATTAAAGTCAAATTCCCTATATTTGCAATTTGCTCCAGGCCTGAATTTCAAATATTTACACAATAAGCTTGCTTTCTTCCCATCCCTCTTCTATGTATTTAAACAGATAAGGTCCTATATATGAGGGGTCAGAGTGACTTGAGGTAAAATATTGGCATCAGGTTGAGATTTGGGCATTCCATCATCAGATTTTCAATGGTATGGATGGCTGAAGAGTTGGAGGTTGGAGTGGACTAAAACCTGTCCATTAATGTATAAAGATTTGCTATCTTAATATATAAACTGAGCACTGATTATATATATGTGAAGGAGATGATAATCCTGACCAACTGGTGAGTGCTGGTTCAACACAATATATATATATATATATGTGTGTGTGTGGTGTGTGATTATTTATCTTTTCTACATGTGTGTGACCATATGTGTTAGTGGTTTAAGATAGTGTAAATAGTTGATGAGTGTTTGAATGTCTCAGTTCCAATCTCTTATATTTACCATAAAGAGTAAAACTATTTGTTTAAATCATGGGTTGTTATTTATGTTAAATTAATATCTAGTCCACAACAAATAGGTGAATTTCATATATTTATTAAATAAGAATGATTTATTAGATAATAAGAGTATGTAATAACTAATTAATTATATATATATATATATATATATATAAATTATAGATTTGATCATAGTGTATAATAAGGTATATATTATATACAATAATATTGTAAAATTTGTATTTGTTGTGTAAGCATGTGAGCATACATAAGTAATAATACAATCTATATAACCTATATCACTATGTCCTCATTGGTATCTACAGTAGCAGAAATTCACTGAGATAATCACCTGTTTATTTGTTTCATGCAATTTAGAGAATCTGCATTTTATCTATCTTCTTGCTCATATTTACTTTCATTTTCTCTTCTATATATGGTCTTTGATCTGTTATTTTGTTATCATGCTTTCATCTGTCTTATGCCTTCATGTTTTTGTTTGCTCTCCTATCTTTGGGCTTCTGTTTGGGTTTGCATTTTCCATCTACACTGTTGTCTGTAAAGAAAATCTTCTTTTAGGAATCTATTGTTTTTTAAAGTTTTTAAATTTTAATTAGTATTAGCAGATTGCTATTTTTAATCCATTTACTGTATCTAAATTTATTTAATTTATAATTAATATCATTTTGCTAATTTGGTTTTATTAAAATACTTTATTTTGTTTTTTTTTTGAAATTATTTACTAAATATTTTATTTATACCAACAAGCAGTATATGTTATTATTTCATATATAATGTGTTTGCTTGAGCTGCGCTGTTTGCTATAACAATTAATTCTGAACAAAGTATAATGCTTTTTATTAATAATCTAAGTATTGGTAATACAAGTTTTAAAAGATGAAATTTTCCTTTTGACAAAATTAAACTTAATTTCAAAATCAAAGTTGCTCTTCTACTCCCTACGACATTATTCATTGATCTTCGACTCCTTACATCATTATTCTTTTGAAAAGAGGGATATTAATCTTAAAATTTATTTCTGTTTTACTGAAAATTAATATAAAATTGACTCTTTTATTTTTACAGCTGTGACAACCTTTGTCATCTTAATGCTTTAATCAAAATAAATTTCTTTAAAGAGTAGAAGATAAATGGGGTCTGACTTGTTGGGCAGTCATTTATTATAATTTATTCCAAAATTTCATCTGACTTTGTTTAAAGGGAGATTATTAGATTTATGAATTTATGCAAATCTGACTTTTTCTTATTACTGTTTAGACCGCATAATTTTTTCATCTGGATTTTTTTTTTTTACAATGCAAATTTTTGTATCAAAGAAATAAACCTGATTAAAAAACCAAATAAAAATATTTATCTTACTTATAAGTTGTCAAATATTGTACATTATTTATATTTTCTTATGTTATTCCACGTCTCATTTGATTAAGATTATGCAGATACCGTGTATTTTATCATGCAGCATTATTATTCCGATAAGATTTTAAGTCGTTGGATTAATTTACTTACAATTTGGTATATACATTTTTGAAGCTTAATTATAAGAAAAAAGTAATATATATATATATATATATATATATAAGTTCATAATGTTGTGAGTTTATTAAATCTTATACAAGATGGTATAAGTATAGGAGATTTGAACTCAGATTTTCAAATACCCTCCATCTATCCACACTATCTCATACAAGTGATGCACATGACAAACACATGTAGAAAGGATAAATAATCACCAATATACATATTTTATGCTAAACCAGCACTCATCAGTTGGTCCAGATTATCATCTCCCTCACATATATATATAATCAGTGCTGTGTTCAAAGTGAAATACACTGATGATGATGAAGTATTATCTCTTGCTCATAATATTACTGTAGCTACATCAACTTCCTTTATATATATACAACTAACCATATGTAATTTAGGTGGAAGAAAACTACCCTTTCACTTATGCAGTATAAATAAACAGCACTGCATGTCACTAACAGTTTTAAAAGAACAGATTGCCATCCATTTTTAAAGACTACTATTATATAAACAAATATTTATTATCAATACAGCAAATAGAGTAAAATGTAATTTAAAAGACAGATTTTAAATCTATCCTTCTTAGTATAGATTCAAATTACATCTCAGTGCAGAAAAAGCATTTCATTTTAACAATCTCTGATCATCAATCATATTAGTTTATTAACTATAATTTTTAAACAACATCAAAAATATATTAAGTATTTAAATTAAATTTTTCCCTTAATGAATAATATTTCCATAGTGTCTAATCTAAGAAATGACTCATATTTTTTTTTAATTCTTCCTTCTCTTATTTAAAAGACCCAATTTACAATTTCACCCATATTTACTATATTTATTTATACAATTTTACGATCTTTTCATATCATATATTGTTAAACTTTTACATATTTATTACAAATGAAATACATTTTAAAACTTAATATTTTAATTTTGCAAAATAAAATAAAAAGTAATAAGTTGAAATGTTAACAATAACAATAGTGTTTTTCATTATTTAATCATTTATTTATTAATACAAGTTGTAGAACAAAATATTATTTTAATTTTATTTTTAAAATACATTTTTTTTGTTGAGACATCACAAAAGAATGAAAGTATGATTTAAAATTTAAAGTTACACCACTAATTTTAAAATATCATAAAATTATTTTTTTTACCAATAAAAGCAATTTCCACTTTTATTGCAACTATATCTCCCATGACTTGTTTTTTTAATAACATTTTCAAATAAAATTTAATTACAATCATATATGGTTTTGGTTTAAAGTAAATATTTTACAAATATATTGCATAAATAAGTTTTAAATATGTAAATAAATTATTGTAAATTCTAATTTTTCTTTCACAAATACTAAAATATATGTCAAGCGTTGTTAGCCGAGAGGTCATCACACTCGCCTTGCAAGCAAGTAGTTGGTTGCAGACAGGTGTGGGTTCGTGTCCCGGCTGATGCTATGACATATGAAAAAAAAAAATACTAAAATATGTAAGTACACTAAAACAGCTGAAGGCCAAATAATCTTGTAATTTGATGCAGCCAATCAGGTTGTTGTAGGCTTTCTTAAACGAAAAAATTTGTATGAGGTCTATACAGTAGTGACATCTTCAGATTTTTATTTAAACTATTAACCTAATTCCAATTTCTATGCAGTAAAAAATTTGAACCAGTAAATTAACACTATAGATAACTACAAACTAATGTAGAAAACCCAGTGATAGACATGCCATTGGACCCTCAAAACATCTCAAAATTAGCAACTTTGTAGCAACTAAATTGTACATGTTAAAGGAATGAGTAGCCATTCTTTATTAAAACCTACTATTAAATTTAACATTTATTGGCAGTTCTGGAAAACGATTACAATCTAATTTAAAATCCAGATTTTCCCTATTCTAATTATAGGTTCATTATTGCAGGTCATTAACAATGTGATGCTTTCTATGCCCTGTCAACTTATATTAGCAATAAACTGGTTTTAAAATCTGACTTAAATTAGATCATGCTCTATTTCTAAGCACTGTCAATGAATGTTAATTTATTCAATAGTAAGCATTAACAATGGATATGTTGCCAGTTCTTTTAAAACCTTTATTGACAAGGATGTTTTTCATTCATAACACATGTGTAGAAAGATAGTTTTCTTTTATTTACATTAAATCTATATCTTAATACTGTTATTTATTCACTAAACATATATATATAGATATATATTATAATGGTCAGAGTGGATCAATAGTTGGAGTCTTATTGTATCTGCCATACAGGGCACCACCAAGCCATTTGAACCTGGAAAATTTATATATGAGGCAGATACTTACTGTTAAGATCCAACTTTAATTTATATTGACCATTAGCCCATGCTACTAGCTTAAGTAGATGCAGAGATTTAATATATAACTTTTAAAAAATATATTTTCAATATGAAAAAAAAAAAAGCCACTGCCAGTAATAAAACACAAAAAAACATTTATTAATGCACATATATAAATATTTAAAATTGAGGAATAAATTTAGACTTTATTATTAATTTTAAATTGGTTATTATTTATTTAAATTATTATTTAAGAAAGTCGGCACATATGGACATTTTAATAAATTTTACTTTAGAGTGCTGAATATAGATAGGCTACATAGATTTCTCAGTTAAAAACTTTTCAAAACAATTATTCAATCTCAGACTAAAAGTTCATAGAAAACCAATGCCTGCTTCCTAATATACGGATGCAACCAATGCAATATGAAGATCCTAGCATAAAACCATCCTGACAGGAATGTGCATCTGACAGCATGATATTATTTGAAGAACATGATCCTCATCCAGTACAGGAGTGTGTGTCTGTCTGGTGAAGGAATCATGTATATAATATTTAAGAGAAATGCTACTTATGGGGGAGAGCGGTCTATCTGTCAACTTATAGTTGTTATCCATAAAGCTAAAAGGGGTCAATGTCACAGGAAATATGCTGAGTTCATTGCAACCAATGACTACATCTTTGGGTCATGC
The DNA here is from genome assembly GCA_028023455.1 of Epiperipatus broadwayi. Classification (NCBI taxonomy): domain Eukaryota; kingdom Metazoa; phylum Onychophora; class Udeonychophora; order Euonychophora; family Peripatidae; genus Epiperipatus; species Epiperipatus broadwayi. The sequence continues at coordinate 98,770 of JAQFVV010006578.1, forward strand.
ATTCTGCCCTGTATGCTAAACACACTTCACATTACATTGATATAAACACCCATATATACTCCACCAGCATCGACCTAACTATGAAACAAATAGCCCAAAATTAAACCCCTTCAAAATAAACATGAACAATTAAAATATAAAGTTATTAATTGAGAATTGCTGAGGGAAATTTACAATAAAGTAAACCGAATGGCACTCATCATTTGGTGCCACCTTGACAACAATAACTTAAAAGCTATACAAATAAATACATTTAGTCACTCAGCATCAGGTGTCATATTTACCGATATCTATATATTTTAAACATATGAGAATATAAAAAAAACAACTAAATGTTAATGAATCTATGCAGCTATCTACACCCAACTTAAATTTAATACATTTTAGTTAACAGATAAAAATAATAAGCTAGTTAAATTCAAAAATAAATAAATATGAAAATGATTGAAATAGCAAACTTATATAAAAATAAATATTAATAATTGATTTAGAGTTCTATTCTTGGTCAGATAAGAGTTCTTAGTAAAATTAGTGTTTAGTAGACACATTAAAAAAACTTGTTTGAGAGATTTAAAAGTTCATATTTATAAAAGTCTATACTTTCTGTTTGATCCTGTGATTCCTTAAACTTCTTCCATTTTATGAATTTCCTCACTGATTATTTGCCAACGTTTCTTGGAGATGTAACTGTTGCAAGCCATTCATTCTATCAGGAGTTTGTCTCAGCTGGCACAGATAAAGAAAATAAAATCTATTGCATGACCCTTATATCATGGAGTCTGCAATATAGCTAACTATAAAATGTTTTAACTGGTCAGCATCATTCTATGAATAGTTAATCACCTTCTTAAATTTAATTATTTTTTTATAGTATCTGGTCTCCTTATCTCCAATCTTCTGGATTGATCTGACATGATGTCACTGGCTCTAATGTTCCATTTATGGTCCGTGCTTCATGCTTGCATTGGTCATTTATTTTTTTTTATTTTCTTATCTGACCATTTAATTATTCAAGTGCCCCAATGGCTATTGTGCTTTAGAACAATCATTTAGTTAATAAAACAATCATTTCCATTTTCTAAGATGATAGAAATCAACATTTATTTCTATTTTCAAAAATATTAATCTTTATATCTTCACTTTTTTAAAAAAAAAAAAACTTTCAAATACTTTTTTTTTCTTTTTAAAATAGTTTTAAAGTTTTTCATCTATACGACAATATATATGTTATCCTAACTCTTTTCATTTTGGTTTTTTTTTTTTTTAAAAAAAAAAACAATTTTATTTGAGATTTATTTTGACCTTTTATTTTAGTTTTAAAATAATGTAATGCATATGTATACCGTTACAATATATATACAGACATTGATTAATAATTTATATATATATATATACCTTCAATTTGTGTGCAGAAATAAAAATTAAAAGAATACCAGTAAATTTTCGAAAAATACTTCAGAATTTACTCGTCAAGGTTTGTGATTAATGAAATTAAACAAGGATTCAAAGAAAATTAGATTTTTAGGTATAGAAGTAAAGTATTCTTAATTCTCAACTTCAAATTTAGGAGTAGGATTTAATTGGAAAAAGAAGAGATGCTAAATGTGTGAAATAATAATAAGAATATTGATCTAAGATGTGGGATATTTATTATTTTCAGATGTTTTATTTGTTTATATATATATAGACACTAATGCAATTATGATAAAATTATTGAATATTGATATATTATTAGCATCTATAAGCATTTAATAATGCATCACATGCTCACCATTTCTTATGCTTGCTTATAGCTATTATTAAAACAGGCTCCTCACTGATGAAGGCCACAAACAAGAAACTTGTCTGAGTATATTGGACGAGTAGGCACTAGATGGTGATTTTATTCACAAGCCTTCTGGCATCTATTGATTACTCTGGCTTGCACTGAGTGGCAATACTGTATGGAGAGTTTTGCCTTTTTTATTTATTTAATAATTCAAGTTTTTAATATATGATTTTCTTTACTGTGTGATAGATGAATTTATTGCTCCTAAAATCATGACTATTTTTTATCTTATCATCCCACTCATGAATGCTTTTATTATAGACTAAGATTAGTACTTTTTATGGGTTAAAGGTATAGACCCTAATTTTAGATCTTTCTTAATATATATTGTTTATCAGCTTTATTTAGAAAACTTGCTACTGTTTTCCTCTGGCTATTTTCTCAGTTTAGAAACTCAAACAGAAATGCTTGCGTGAAAGCAGCGTTAATTGATTGAACATTTTCTAGTGAAGAGATTCCAGGGATTATAACTTTGGGTCTAACCGATGGTGTTATTACTAATATTTCACTTTATTTGCTATCTGTCATGAAATTTTACTTCTGTATTAGCAAGGTTCATATATTTGATTCTTCTCTAAAAATCAAAAAGTAAAAAAAGTTTTACTATGGCATTTAAATGAAACTCTTCTGCTCCATAATAACTACCCATCTAATGATTAAATCAGTTGACTTAGTAATGCTTGTAGTAATCAATTAACTGCTTCTTTGATGAGTTCTTTAATTACTTAAACTGAGAATTATCTTCAATTGTAACACTAAATGTGGACCGTGACAAGAGCTTGCTTAGAAGCAATTATTAAATTCCCAAGGTACTTATGAAAATATTTTCGGATAATAATTCCAGCACTAGAAGTAATCAAAGTTCTATTTTAAATTTAAGTAATTTTGACTAAATGTATGAGTTGTCAAAATGATTTAAAAAATAAGTCAGGAATTAAGTGGCAATAAGCTTAAAAAGATTATTTCAGCAGGAAATTGTGCAAATGCTTTGCAAATAGATAGATATTCAGGAAAGAACATTAACTTTTTAGTGATGACAATGAAATGTTAAAGCTAATAATAAAAATATCTTAAGAACAAAAAAGTTCTTTATAAATAATGGAGACGATATTTACACCATTTTTAAGTTTAATGAGAACATGCGTCTTTCCCTATTAAATTTTTTCCCTAAATTTATCAATGTTCAAACATTTATCTTCTCCATTTTTACAAAATAATAAGTTAATAAATTTTTATCAAACAAAAAGTTGTGTAATATGATGTATAAAGGTTTAAGCCAGCAAATGATACTATTCAAAGAGTATTTTTAGAACAAATATACATATTGTAAATGTCCCGGAGGAGTAATTAATAGAGCTGTCAATCTTCCACATAAAGTCTCTGATTTGGAAGTACTACTGAAGATATATGGAAAAATAATCAATTTTCCATACCTTTTTTGAGAAAAGGTCAATAGTACTAATTATTATCCACACTACAATATTTTAACTTATTTTCAATGAAATATACTATTGTTACACATATTGATCTTTTATTCCATATATATAATTAGTACTATTGACCTTTTCTCAAAAAGGTATGGAAAATTGATTATTTTTCCATATATCTTCATTAGTACTTCCAAATCAGAGACTTTATGTGGAAGATTGACAGCTCTGCTTTTGGTAGAAATAACTTGATACTAAAAGGAAATATGCCTATGTGTTTGAAAAGGATGGTTTTTAACAAATGTGTTTTACCAGTTCTTACTTATGGATCTGAGACTTGGACACTTAATAGAAGAGCAATACAGAAACTTCAGACCACTCAAAGGAGTATGGAGAGATGTATGTTGGGAGTAACAAGAATAAATCAAAAACGCAATGTATGGGTAAGACAACAAACAGGTGTTACTGACCTTATTGAAAAAATTAAAAGATTGAAATGGAGTTGGGCAGGACATATTGCTAGAAGAAATGATAATAGATGGAAAATTGAAATTTTCAACTGGATTCCAAGAGATTGTAAAAGACCCAGAAAGAGACCACATGTGAGATGGATGGATGAAATAAGAAAATGTGCAGGGGTATTGTGGAAAAGATAAGCTAAACATCGGAGAAGATGGATTAAACTTGGAGAGACCTTCATCCTGCAGTAGATTGATAATGGTTGATGATATATATATATATATATATATATATATATATATATATCATATTATATAATTAAATATATATATATATATATATATATAACCTTTAATTTGTAATAGTTAAAGATATTTTATCTCAATGTTCTGAAAATTAAGAGATTTTATTAGAAAAGTATATTCATGCAAATCTGTAGAAACTGTAGTCTAAATAAGCACACATCAAATTAGTATAAAAGTTTGATTATCTCAAACCAATAAAATAAAATATCAGCTGATAAGAAAATTCATTTGATATTAATGGAAAACTAAATATTAGATTAGTTTTATTGCTAATGAGGTCATAAAAGTAGTTTAAACATAGGGGTGCTAAAACTGTAATCACTCTGAGTGCCAGACTAACCCTCTACAACTGTACCAATAGTTACAAAGCTATAACATAATAGGATTGATTTGACTCAAAAGAAGAAACTGGCCTAGAAACCACAAAATTTGACAGATTAATAGAATTCTCAATCTAATAAGTGTTCCAAGTATGTTGTTAACATGACAATAATTCTATATTAGGACATATAGAAATTCCTAAAAACAATAAAGAATATTTTTTAGTGAAAGCAGTTGTTTTATATCATGATTTTGAAATAGACATAACTAATACTTTCTCTAAACACCTCATGACAAACATTTCCTTACTGAAGTCTACATTTAAAAAAACAACACAAAATTTAAAAAAAAAATGAAATTGTAAAAGAAGAAAAAACTTAATGCACTAAATGTAATCACTGGAAAAACACTGATATACATAAAATTAATCCAATTATTTATTCAGTTTAACAACAGAATATCTAACTATATGTGAGTTTTCAAATATAACAAATTCACATAAACTCTTAAAATAATTCACTTATATATTGAATTAGGCTGCTAAGTATCTACATCTATTTATATCAAAGAGAAGCAAAAATATCTAATTGGAATTGATACATGGAAAAAAGTCATCCAGAAAAATAGATACGTCAGTCATTTTTCAATAAGAATTTCTTTTCTTGCAAGTTTTAATCTAAAATTATTTATATTTTGGGTAACTATTCACTTTGATTTATTACAATCAGGGATATTTGCAAAAAATTACTGATATATTAAACCAGGTTTAAATGTATATCCTAATTTCAAAATATAGATTATCCTCACATATCTTTTTCACTGGTTAAAATTTATAATAAATCTGTCTTAGATCCGGGTAAATTGTTTTTTTTTTTATTTTTAGATATTGTTAATTTTCCAAATTTTTAATATTCCTGAAAATAAGATAAATCCTCACCATTTCATATTTTCAAGATAACTTATTTAGATCAAGATATATTAGTTACCAATTTCTTACTTCTTTCACTTACATTTTACATAATTCCTTTTTATCTATAAACCATTTTAATACATCAGTGGATTAAAAAATTAATAGCATAAATCCTAATATTGAAATCTATTAATCCTTACTTCTATTCATAGTAGAATATTTCAACATATAATATTCAATAATTGCAGTAAATATTTTCTCTATAATGAAATTCATTCTAATGAATCTTCTATTTTATACTCCAGGACTACACTTTTCTAGTAAACTTTTATAGCATAAGTCTCGTTTTCAGAACCCCATACATTTATTTTAGCACTTAATTCAAATCTCTAAATCCATTCCACATTTCTGTTTAAAAACATAATTATAATCCTTGCCAAAACCATTACTTCTGGGAATGGTTTCTCCAAAATTTATGTATATTTTAATAATAGTGATATTTTATCATTTGATACAGTATAGACTTTGGAATTTATTAACATTAACTCCTCTATAATTAATCAATATACATTAAAAATTAAATTACCAACTTAAACATTGAAGGATATGAAGAGATTCATAATATTCTCAGAAACACATTATTATTCTTTCAAGAGAACGTAAGACCATTGATTAATTATATATGATAACAAGTATCTGTTTCCTTGAAATTCAAATCCTTCCTTAATCTTTCAAAAACTTAAAATCAGTATCTATGACTACCCTTCTAATTACAATTTTGCAATCTTTAATCAATAATATAATTTCAATTGAGGATAAGGACACATTAGGAAAAGTAGAATCTACACATCATTATACACTGAGATATCTTATTAGCTTTTGTTAAGTTTCCATTGCCAGATTACTACAAGAAAGCAGTAGTCTCATCTTTCTTTTCTATTTAATAAGTACTGTTATGTCAAACCACTAAAACATAGTATGATCCCCATTTCTCTCCACATAGTAATACTCTCCCAATGAAAGCCATGGTGAACAATGTGTGCTAAATGATTTGCATCTCAAAATCCCTATCTAGTGCCTACTCAGCAAATATCCTTAGATTCAGATCTATATGATGAATGAGTTTGGATTGAACACATTATTGTTTTATTTTGGACTCATAGTTTTATAGTTAACTAAATGTCACTGCTGGTGAGTTGCATTACATCCAAAAGATCTATGTGCAGTGCCCTCAGATCCAAGGCTCTCTGTTAAAACTAGTCTGGGAATTTTGCATGAATAGGCACTAGATAGGGATTTTGATGCTCAAACCTTTTAACACCCATTGATTACTACATCTTGTGTAAGCATAAGAAACTTTGATCATGTTTTAGTGATTTAACATCAATGCTGGCCAAAGGATCATGATGTCTGTGATTATTAAACAACTGAAGACCCCAAAATATATCTATTTTGAACTGGATTCAGATTTGTATGACTATACAAGTAAATGAGTTTGGATTGATAATTATACTTTGTTTTTCTTTTGGACTCATAGCTTTTTAATGAAAAAGGTAAAAAGTGACAGCTTGAGAATTACATTAGATTCAGATATATTTCAAATCCAGTACTCCTCCCTGATAAAGGCCACAGGCTAGAAACTAGTCTGGGAATATTGAATTCATAGGCATTAGATGGGGATTTTGATGCACAAACTTTTTAGTTTTCATTCATTACTATGGCTTCTATTGGGTGATATTATTGTATAAAGGTAGCTGTTATCATTTTAATCTTATGTCAAATTGTGAAGATTGCATTGTGATAAATATTTAGAAAAATATTGTAAAGTTTTGTGCTACACAATTCCATACCTCAAGACCTAACAATTGAATTTATTTTATATCATACATAAAAACTTTTCTGATTCAAATCAAAGAAAATTGATCAGGAATTTAAATCCATCACTTAAAAAACACCATTAACCTCATTTCATAAAACATTGATTTTATAATTCTATGCTTCTAGAAATTATTTTGCCCCAACTTATTGCTATGCCAGATAATTTTAGTAAAAAATATTTACTTCACTTTTAATCCAGCAAATCTTCTATTTGGAAAAAATATATTTAAGGGAACGCTTTCCTTTATTATTACAGACTCATTATCAATGTTTCTCCCATTCACCTGACATCTATTCTTTTTCACAAAATTATTCAAAAACAACTACTATCATCCAGTGAAAGAAAAATAGATTCACTTTCAAAAATATTTTTCAATTTATGTAAAAATTTCATTTATTTTTCCTAAAATTATTTATTCTACTCTAATAATAAAATCTATCAATTCTTTTATTGAGAAAATAGTTAATTCATGCACTTGTTTGATTTGGAACAAGAAAACAGTTTCTCTCTGAATCAGAAAAATGTAAAATAAATTTAATGGCTTAGTTTTATGTAGTATTATTGTATTTTGCATCCAAAGATCAATTAATGTATTGTTTACTATGCAAAATCATTTCCAGAAATTCTGAATTTTCTTATTGACTCATCCAGAAATATTCTACCTGCACCTAAAAAAATTTATTAAAGGTATAATTCATTTCATAAACCAATACATTATAATAACATCCAAACTTATTTTTAAACAAAATCAAACATTGAGATGCAACACCAAAACATATTTTCAGAGCAAATCAAACATTCAGATGCATACATAATGTTATATTCCCACATTCAGAAGATCCTGTCAGCAACTATTTAGTTATGAAAAATGTATTTATTATAAAAAATACATTGATTTTAGAAATTAAAATTAATGCCATTGTTTTTCTTATTAATATCTTCTTAACTAGAATTAGATTATCCAATTTTCATGTTACATGTTATTTGTGTGGCCAAAATAGAGAAATAGTTAACCATGTTTTTTTTTTTTGTTTTAATGTACATATAAGGCTGAAAAAAAATCATAGCCTTATTATATGTTGTAACATATTATTCTTAAATAACTCCAATAACATACAGAGAAAATTTTTTCTCACTATTAGCCACAATGTTTTTTACATTTATTCCATGGTTTTTAAGATGCCATTTTATGTTTAGCCCCTATTTTTTTTAATTTCCAATTACTTCAGTAAAATCAATCAATTATTAGTTGTTACTTCATATCTATATAAGCAGCCAAATGGAATCATGTCATTTCCTGTAGGCTAATAAAAACAAATCAAGAAACTGTTATAATAGAAATATATTGTGTTCTTTTTTAAAGAACTGTCATTACAAAGGTTTCCTTTATAATTTCTAATTTTGTATATAGAAATAATTTTACTCTATTTATTAATAGGGGAAACATTTATTGTATATTTCTGGCTGTATGCATTTCCATATATTACCATTTGTGTTGTAACCTTAATTAATGTAATTTAATATCAATAAGGTACAATGAAAGAATTATTTATAAAAATTTTAATTATGTACTTGTTATTTTTTAAAAAAGTAATTAAATGTAGTGTAATCATAATTTCTTAATCAACAGATTGACCATGTTTATGATAAACATAAATTCTTAATTATAGAATTTATTTGGTAAACCTGACATTACCTTGTTTATCAATATAGAAACTATTAATTAAAATGTAATCTGAGATTCCAGATAACAATCTGCAATCAATTCTATCATGAAGAAGAGGATGGAATATTCAAGGCAGAAGGTGACCAAAGAAGTTCCCAGAAACAGTTAATCTTTTCCTAAAGCAGTTCTTATGTGCCAATGTGAGCTTATCGTTATACCAATTGATCCAACATTATAATTATTTCGTAAACCTGAGGGATGCGTTATTTTTAGGAAACTCAGTCATTGTAGAATTATTTTAAAATTGATCGGTTTGCTAACATTAACATTACTTATTGTACTATATATATGCAATATCATATATATATATATATTATATATATACAAAGTACGGTACAATATATATATATATATTCTAGTATTTTCACGGATAAAAGATGTCATGTTATTATTACTATTTGTGGGATATTCCATGTAGTGAAAAAGCTAAATGCTGACGTTTCAGTACAATATCAAGTTAAGTTTGATGTCTGTATTCTTTCCAAAATATATGTAATATTCATTTAATATATATATACAATAAAATTCACATAAATTATAGTTATTTTTAGAAGTACATTCGACTATACATCTTGTAGTCTTTATTAACTATATAACATTAAATAATCAAAACGAGAAATCCTGTCACAATACTCATAGTTCAGTTTAAATTTAGTTCTCCCACAATTCTGTTATTTAACATTTGATTCATCAACATTTGATGATTTCTTAAAATCAACATAGCCTCTTTTATTTTACGTTTATTGTGGCAATGTTCGATTTGCATTACTCAAAGAGAAAAACAATCAGGAAAAGATGTAAATACACCTTCATCATCTGTTGTATTTGATCATAACAAATCTTGTCAATGCCACAATACACATTAAAAGATGCTATGTTGATTTCAAAAAATCGTCAAATGTTGATGAATCAGCAATCATCAAATGTTAAAATAACAGAATTGTGGGAGATGTAAATTAAACTATGAGTATTATAAAATAATATCTCATTTTGATAATTCAATGTTATATAGTTGATAAAGATTACATGATGTATAATCGAAAGTATTTCTAAAATCACTATAATTTATCTGAATTTTACCATATTTTGATATGTATATTGATTTGAATATCATATATTTCTGACATTGTAATCAAATTACAAATAAATGATTACTAACTTTTAATATCTATTGAGATGTTTTGTCTTGCAAGAACAGACTTTCGAGGAACTTGCTACTAAAGACATTTAAAATAGTGCTTATTTATATTTAGCTTCTATTTAAAACAAGATTATAATATTATTGAGATACTCAACTAAACTTGCATTAGAAAATAAACTGCTGAATTTATTCAAAAATTAAAAAAAAAATTTTTTTTGTAGTAATTGTTTTATTCAGTATCTATCTTTATTGAAATATAAGTAAATTTTTTATTTCAGTCTTTCTATGTGCATTAGATAGATACCAGTGTGTTTTTTTTTTATTTAACAATTTTTTTTCTTTTTCAAATCGTACTAAATCAAAAGTGAAAGTCTTGGTCCATCTTTATTATCTTTATGTTTCATTTTACAAACACATATAATATGCAGTTTGCAGAAGTTATATTACAAAAATAAACAATAATTCGGGTATGGCTTAGGGCTTTCAGGATCTCTGCTATGATAATGAGGCAGAGAACCTTGAAAATGCTAAGCCATAACTGAAGTATTGATTATTTTCGTTTTATAACTTCTGCAAACTGTGTATTGTATGCGCTTTGTAAATTATCTTTATGTTCATAATATAATACATTGAACACAGCAAAATAAATTAAAGTAATAGATAAAAATAGAATAAAATTAATGTTTGGAAATATTCTCCTATTGGTCTTTAATAATGGAGGAAAATAACAAGAAGCAAAGTAGAAAGTTCAGGACTGGAGTTCTTGAAAGTAAAATAGAAAGCCAAATTGAATGAATAGAATTAGTAATGTCAATTTTTAATTTTAACCAGCTCCAGAATGATTTTTGTAATAAGTCTATCTTCACATTTATCTATTCATCAGTAATACATACATGGGTATCCACTAATATTAAACTACAAAAATAAAACTTATATATAACAAGACTAAATCTGTTTTTATAAAATGTGCAAAAACCAGTATTAAGACCTGAAATGAATCGAATAAAAATAGATGCATTTTAGAAGAATTTAATAAATGATATTTTTAATAAGCAATTTTTGTAATATCTTTTAAAATTTAATACATTTTGTTACTATTTGTGTAGGAAAGTTATAGCATAATATATGTATTGTGATGATTAGAAAAAAGAGATTGAATTTAATTGATTTATTAAAAAAAAATTATTTAGAAAAAAAAATTAAAAATGAATACGATTTTCTGTAAATTTAAATTATATCAATCAGGTTTCAAAACTTAAGTTGAATTTTGACTTCCTAGATGTTATAGACTTTAAATGGTTAATATTTCTTTACATTACTTCTCTAATAATCTTTTAACATAACTTTGATAATAGAAATCCAGACATAGATACTTAACATTATGAGTTTCTTTGTTTTTAAATGCTGTTATCAAGCCATAATCCTTTAAGTGAATCTTAAAATTAAAACTTTCTTTTTTTAAAATAATAATCTTAAAATTTCTTTTTTCTTAATGTTTATAGAAACAAGTTTATCTTTCTGAGTATTAAATATTTATTTCAATATTCCATTTACAACATTCTGAAAAGCATATATAAAAGCTTAATTTATAAGCTATGTATCATCAGTTAATTTTTTCATCAATTTCCTTTATTTCTTCTATATGCAATACAATGTGTGTCCCTGTTTATTTAGACTGCTCTTTTGCAACTACAATTATAATAATCATTTAAAGTAAGACTTCGAAATCGAATTTTGATTTATGAAGAAAATAAAAGAATCATAAAATTGATTTTTAAAAGAATTAGAATTTTGTTAGGACTAATGCCGAAATGATCTGATTAAACTTGGCAAAATGATATAGTGGAAAATTATCCATTTTGAACATTATTCAGGTCATAAGTCATTATTTCCTGACACCCATTTAATATTAGAAATAATAGCAATGCAATCTAAATACTAAGATTAGCAAAAAAATATGAGTCTCTGTTCCCTTTTCCTCTTTTTTTTTTTACTTTTATTATATTATGTTAATTGTGTCATTTATTATTATTTATTTTCAGATTCTAATCAAAACAATGTAGTTAATATATCTTTTTTCATCTATTGATGATACTTCTCATTTTTCACTAAAAGCGTGCTATATGTTTTTTAATTTCTAATATTGATCATTAAAGAAAAGCTTAATTCATTCTTTAAAGTATATTTTTGGCTTTTTTATATGCATTTCTGAATGTTTATTACCAAGAGTTAAAGTGACCAACAATAATACAAAATGATGTTGATTACATTTATGAGAAGTAAATGTTAATTTTATTTACATATATACTATGTTAAAAATTGTGAATAGAAAACAAAACAGAATTAATGTGTCGTATTGGAAGTTAAATCCTTATATTTTAAAGGCTTTCTACAAATGATCAAAGAAATTCTACCAAATATATTTCTTAATACTGCAGACTTTACAACAAAACATACAATAAGTTTTTGCTTATACATATTGCTATCTATTAGTAAATTTTTATTCCTTATGATTCATTCATCATCTATTAGAAATCTTTAATAATCAATAGATGCTAGATAGCCATGCTTACTACTGCTGTTTTTTCCTGACTATATGATGCTTTTGAACTGATTCTGGCAAAAGAATAAAGGTACTTAAAGTTACAAAGAAAAACTGAAGTCAACATAATATATAGAAACTGACTGGTTTTACATTTATATAACTGCATGTGGACTGATAGCTTAATAATATGATAAAAATCAAAAAATTGTAGTTAGATAAAATGCTCCAAATATACTATTCAAAAAAAATCCAAAAAGCTTCTCATTGATGGCAGTCATAAGTTAAAAACTATTCTATTGATTTTGGATGTATTATTGATTATTGAAGCTTACATTAGATTACTGCAGACTTATAACTTATGACTAGATTAAATTCATTTCATCATTGACTTTTAGATATCTCTTTATGAAAAAAAAATCCAAAACTATAGGAAGATATCTATGAGAAACTGGAATAGGCAGAATATCAATCCCCAAAAAATTGTTGTGGTCAAGATAAAAAAGAATAGATTAAACATTGATATCTTTGGAATTAATGAGTGAAAAAAGCTAGAATGTTGATGTCATGTCAGAAAACATATTGATTTTCTGTCAAAATAAAAATAACAAAAAAATTTTTTTTTGTATCAAAAAGGATATTGGAAAGGTTGTCATTGGATATAATTTGATATCACTTTAACTTGTGCTAAGAAGGGAGAATAGTTTAATGAATGATATTTTTGAGAGAATGGTGAAGGAAAAAAGGAGAAAGGATTGAGAAGAGTAATTTTGTGGATGATATAAGAGATGAGAGAGATATGTGGAATTGAAGATCTGGGTAATGAACAGAACAGAATAAAGAAATCAATAATTTAGCTGTATGACTTTTCTCTGGATCTGCCCACAAAACAGAACATTATTCATTCATTGGTTGATTAAGCTATTAGAACAAGATTATTTGCTAGCTTACATTTGTTGGCACAAAAGTTGTGAGAAAAAAAGAATTGGCTAATGAATAAAAATGTTTAACTTAAAATTAGGTATTGGTTTTATTAAATTGTGTTTTTTTTTCTAATTTGTTGGTTGGAATTTCTTTCATGAAAATGTTATTAGCTTGGACAAAAGGCAAATTTAATTGTTGATTACATCCTGGAAAGATAGACAAAAAGATATATGTAGCATGTAGATGGGTTTTTCCTTAGTTGTTTGGGAAATCTTATTTTAACAAGCTGTTAGAAATTATGGAGATTTTTATGACATTTCATTTTAGTTGTTAGGGTTCAACTTTTTCTTAAAGAATAGTTAAAAGATGGATAAATCTTTGAGAGAGCTGCATAAATCATATTACTTTTATGTCTGACCTCATTAAAAATAATCATTGCTAAATCATCAATTGTATGATTTGATTGAATGAAGTTTCAATATTATCATTTTCTATAGTTATGAAGTGTGATAAGATGTCTATGAGATATGTTTTCCATGCTTTATCTTCCAAATTTACTCTGATAAAAAATCATTTTAGTATTAATCTGATTAATTTTTCCAAGCTGATTGTTGATATCAATACTATTATATATAGGGGATTTGAACCCAGACTTTTATCCTTTTTTTAACTATCCAATATATTTCTTACAACCATTACATCACACACAAACATGTGATAAAGATAAATGATCTCCAGTATACATATTTCATGCTTAACCAGCACTCATCAATTGGTCCAGATCATCATTTCCCATCCATACATATAATTATTGCTCCATTTATATTAGGATAGAAAATCCTCAAACTCTAATGGACAAGATTTAATCTACTCCACCCTCTAACTCTTCATCCAACCATACTATTGAAAATCTGGTGATGGAATGCCCAAATTTCTTGATTATGCCAATACTATTGTCATGCCCATGTTGACTTTAAATAATATTGGCATGACAACAGTATTGGCATTATCAAATGATTAGTGCATTCCATCATCAAATTTTCAATGGCATGGATGGCCAAAGAGTTGGATGGAGTAGATTGAAACTTGTCCGTTAGAGTTTATGACCTTGCTAAGAGTTTGTGACCATGCTATCTTAATATTAACCAAACACAGATTATATGTATATGTAGGAGATGATGATCAGGACCAACTTATGAGTGCTGATTCAGGGGAAAATATGTACATATATTGGAGATCATTTATCTTTTTCACATGAATATTTGTGTTCATGTATGTGTTGTTCTGAAAAAATTGCTGGGCAATTAGGTTGTAAAAAGCATTGCAAAAAGTAATAAAAAACATAAATGATATTAATAACAACTAAATTAATTAGTTATTTCCCCCAATCTATATTCCATAACCTATTAACAATGATTTAAATAAAAAAATCATGTAAAATTATAACTAAACAGACAACCTATTCCTTAACAAGATTAAGTAATGGAAAACATAAAAAAAAATCAAAAATAATACATCAAATGGATTGTGGTCTTTTCTGTTATTCAGCAACAAAAACATCATAAGGAAGCTTAGATATCAAAACTTAGAACCTAAATATAGGTACTTTATAATTAATGTCAATGATAAAATCTTTTCCACCAGTACTTTATTTACAAAAAAGCATTTGATCTATAAATCCATCATGTGCCTTATGAAGAGTCTACAGAACTTTTCCTGTAGGAATGCCCTTCACATTCCAATCACTAATGCTACTTCCTCATGACTAATCTCATTGATAGACTATGCACAGCTCCCCCTTCCCCAAGATAAGTATTACCATTTTCATTCTTCTCATGCTGCATCATTTTAATTTCCCACATCACAATTATAAAACGCTTTTTAGAAAGCATTTAATCTTCAAATGAAAAACTAGCTCCATGCAATACCAGATATTTTGACTTTCCTAGAATCCAAGTCTCAATTATCACAGCAAATTAAATTTTATTCTTAAAAATATTACCAGTATTTAGAATACTGTGTTCTCTAGTTTTTGCTCCATTTTTTTACAGTTGTTTTACAATCCATTTTATAATCATATTCTATATTTGCTAATATATAAAATAACACTATATAAATCATTTCATCAAATAAAAATTACTTTTAATGTTTTAATTCACCAAATGTCTTAAATGTAAATTATAAATATTGTTATTAATGGTAATTTATTCCTTCTAAACTCTTTTTAGGCATTTAATAAATTCATTTAATTAATTTTGTTGATACTTCATATTTCATGTCAATTTATAAACTCATGATATGCTGACTGAAATATCTATTTTGAAGGCTAGGAGGAGTAACAATTAGAATAAATTATTGGAAAATTTTAAAAAGATTATGCTAATGCTATATGGTTTACTGCTTGAATACATGGACATACTAGAAAAGTAACATTCATTTTGAGTAGAATTGAATAGATTAAATTGTAAAAGCCAAATACTAATATACATTAATTTTATTATTTATTATTGTCATTATGGTTATATTTACTGATTGTAATAATTTATTGAAAGTTTATTAACATGATTAAATCTATGATCACATTTATTATGTAAAATTGTTAGCATTTGTTTTCAATATAATATTATGTCTGGTTTTTTGCTTATCTTTTGACATTTGATGTTTACTCTAAGCTAATATTTTGGCATAGGTATGTATACATATGTATAGAGATTATCATTTTATTACATTTTGATTAACACAGTGACATCCATAGCTGGTGTTGATGAGAAATAATTTTGTCCAACCAGTGCTTATCTTAACACAAGACTTTAGGCTGATAATATAGACTCCGAACTAATTACCTTTTCATTCTTCCACTTATATTATTTCTCATTTATTAATGAAATTACTTTATACTTATTAAGATTAATCTCATTTCTAGCCATTTGTATATTTCTTCTGAATATCTTACTTATGATTATCTACTCTCATGGTAGTTTATAATTGTTTCTTGATAATTTTTAATTATTAGTCTGCTATTCTTATGGTTTCTACTATAGGTTAAATATGGTAAGCCAACATATTTCCCCTTCAACAATATTATTATGCCAAGTAATTGTTATATAAAAATGTGCCCAATTTTTGAAATTAATTGAAGGAAAATAGAAATCAGTTGATATTAGCCATAAGAATGACATCCTAATATTCAAAAGTAATCATGCAGTAATGGTAATAATCACTAAAGTAATCAGATGCAATGTATTCAGCAATGGATGAAATGATGAATAGAAATAAAGAACATGAAAATGGAATTCAAGATATATAAAAAAGCATAAGGCATTTAATTACAAAATAAAACAGGCAGTGGTCAGTATTTATCTGATTATCATGGTGTTTATTATTATTATTTTGGATTTTGAATTTAGTATAAGATATCATAAGTCAATCATGGAGAAAATAATAATGATTAATGAGAAAAAGACAACATAAAAAGAATTAGAAGTGCAACAAAAGTCATAAAAAGATTTATTAAAAATTAAACCAATCTTAATCTTAGAAATAAATTCATTATTACTTTTACAATTATCATACTCTACAAAAAAACATCCATATGAAATTCTTGATAAACAGAGCAATTTTAATGAAGGCTACCCATGTGCAATTATTATCCATATCAATAAATAAGGTCTTCATTTTCTTTAAATAAGGATTGAACTAACTACTATTTTTATATGACTAATTGATAAATACACAATTAATGATTTTATATTGATCTGACAAATATAATTATTTCAATTATAACTGCTCTTAATAAACTCAATAAATAATTCACTATAAGTTATTATCTTGAAAATTCTAGACAATCAAATAGATCCATAATCTCCCAATTTTAATAATTACTTTCTCCATTATTGTGATGTGATGTGATGCACTGTGACTTCTCCTTATACAAAGTCAGAAATCTCTCAGCCATTGTGCCCAGAAAAACCTATTCGCCACCTTACCTTCTCTTTTCATTCACCATCCTATGTTTGCCCGTATTCTTCTCCATCTTGGTACATCCCATTTCCACAACATAATTTTTATCAACTTTATAGCTTTTATATCTAAATTCCCCATATATTTTCCCAAACCCAGATAACCCACTTTCTGTATAATGATTTTGTTTATATTTATTCTTTCAAAACTTCATCATTTGTACCCTTTCTGCTTGCAGACATTTACATTCAATTAACAGATGCCTAATATTTTCCATGCCTTTCTTACAGAACTTTCAGACTAAATCACCCACATTTTTCCTTTTTTTGTTTGAGCATTAAACAGTAAACTACTTTTTTCCTATTATCATAACTTGCATCCAATATTCTGTTTACTTCTATAAATATTTAAACTTTTTTTACTCTCCATACTAGTTCTCCATCTCTTCAACTTCCAATTCTTTATTAATGCATCTATTCTTCTATCCTATTCCTTATCACTTTTGTATAAGTATACTAACATAAATTCTTCTGTTCAAATCTGCATACCATACCTTCTTTCTTGCCCTTCTTATTGCCTGCCCTTTACTCATAATCCAATGAAATACTGGTTTCGCTATTCTCTAATTATCTATAAACTGCAATCTATCAAATATTTTTATTTTACTTTTTGCATCTATCATATAAAAACTTGACCATCCCATTTCTCCTTGAATTGCCTCTTTTGCCATGAACACTTCTGAATCTAATGCATATCTTCCTACTTCTCTTTGTACTTTTTCTAAGTAATGTAATACCTCTTTACTAACACATAATGCATTATTACTATAAGTGAACCCTGTTATTGCCACTCCCTTCCATACAATTCTAGCTACATCTTATTTATTATATGACAATACAGTTAATTTCTTTACCAATCCCTTTTTCTTTCCTTCATTTATAATTTTTTTTTCTTATTCATCAAATCAATTTCTCTGATTACTTAAGACAATTCCAAAATAGTTACATCTATTGACCTCCCTTAACTTTAGTTCTCACGATAAAAATTGATTATCTTTTCTTTCCCCAGTATTAATCACCATTACTTTTTATTTATCCTCACAAAATTTAATCCCCATCTTTTTACACACCCTTATTCATATCATCAGCATAACATCCATATCTTCCATTCTTTTTTTTTATCAAGAAATTTTATTGTGAGCTCAAAGAATTACATTATTGCAATAACTCTGTTATGTTGTTAACAGACACTATAATAAAGGTTTCATAACCCCAATACCAAAGGTATGGGCATAAAAACAACTGTTCAATCACAAATTGCCCATTGCTACAAGGCTCCATGTAGCATTGTAGATGTATGTTGGAGATAATTTTTCATCTCCGTTTCTAATCGCCTGAAGTTTTTGCCAGAAGGTAATTTTTATGGTCAACCAAGGCATGGTAATGAGTGCACACCTAGTTGATCAATAGGCAAACAACAGAAAAGTTATGATTATTATGGATGGAAAGATCCTGTTGGATATGCTAGAAATCAGTCTGGTGAGGAGAGGCATTTTAGGTTTGTATATGGATGCAATAAAGTCTCTGTCTTATTGGAGTGATTACAATGGCTCAGAATATGTACTATTGTGTCATCATCCTGTTTACATAAAGTGAAGACTGGGTCCAAGCATGAGAATCCTCTATGATTTACCAGAAATTTCATGTGGGCAAAACCCTCAGGCTTAATTTAATCAAAAAAATCAAAAAATTTTGGTTTGAAATGTCACTGTTTAAACTTTTTAATGATTGATGAAGGGTTAGCAGTGATGGGATAAGGGGGGGTTCTTCATAAGTTAGGTGGTATGCAACCCTAGTACATAATTTTCTGTGAGTTAACCTGAATAGGTAGAGGGATAAATTTTGCAATATTTAACAATAAAGATGACAACCAACTCCTCACAGTAGGAGGAAGGGTGTCTGTAGGAGAAATAGATGCAAAGCATGATGCTTCTGGAAAACAGCAAAATAGGTTAAGGATAGTGTTGTGTGTATGCCAGAAACAAAAGGTTAAAACAGAATGCAGCAATAGCCCATTGAGTTTTGTGTGCCTATGCAGACCCCTTAGGCTGATGGTCATGGTCTTGCCCTTCCACATAAGTCTTAGCACATAGGGAATTTATCTTTCTAATTAATTTTTGGGGAAAATTAATAATCGACATGTAATAACAGATCCTTGGGAACATCAGGATGTTGAGCAGTGAAGTTTTTGCATATAGTGATAAATAAACTTTGGATAATGTATCAATGTTTTTTTGGATTGAGAGAAGGGAATCCTGTATGATTCTCCTCAATGGAGTGGATGAATTATATATTGGGAAGCCCAGAAATTTTTAAGGTGTGGCAGGGAAAGGAGAGGAGATGGTGTTCCCAGAGAATATCTTTCATGCTGAAGATTTATTTAAATTACAGGTAACTCCCAATTCAGTCTTCCATGGAGATTTTTGGCAAGCTTTGGGAACAGTCTTTGTGTTGGGAGAAAAGCAGCCCAGTCATCCATGTATGTTATGTGGGGGGGTTGATCTTTTGAGGATAGGTATAAATATCTCAGGGAAGTCTTGTTCAAGTCTAATTAATAAAGGGTTAATGTAGATTATAATTAGCAGGGCACTCAGAGGAGAGACCTGTAAATGGAATTTGTTGGTGAGATCCTTCCATTTACGAAGATGGGAAATATCCCTGTTGTTGAAAAAATTTGCTATAACATGTATTATCCCAGATGGGATATCATGTTTGTCAAGAATGTTGATGAGGCAAGGTGTTCTGACTGTTGAAGGCACCAGCAATGTGCAGCTTGATGGCTACTGGTTTAGATTTTCTCATGATTCTGATGTAATTGACTACCATCTTAAATAATGTTATTGCATCAGTGGTTGAAGAATATTTCATGCAAAACTGGTACTGGGATATGAATGGAAGGACCTTATCCTCTATCTTATTTTTGATTATGGATTCCACCACTTGATCATTAATGGTGTCATAAAGATGGGCCAAAGATTCTCAAAAAGAGAAAGGTAATATATCCTTTTTGAGAAAAGGCACCATCCCTATAGGGTACAGGCTGCCAATGTCAAGGAGTTTGTGAGATATGAGATCAACCATTCTATGTATGATTGAAACTGAAAATTTTTCAAGGTGAAGGATAAATCATGGGATAGCATGGAGACCCAGATGTGTTTTCTCTGGCATAGAGGATAGTTTCATACTAATGTTTTTTTAGTTATGCCATGATTTATAGTTGTGGATTTTTTTAGGTTAGGATGATTTGACTCATGAGGATATATGGTTAATTTATTAATAATTTGTATGATCATACTGTTATCATCATAGAGCTTTTTGTCAATTATGATGGAGGAGGGTTATTTACTTTATCCTTTTGGTCCAGAGCCCATCTAATGTATCTCTTGGAACAGTTATGTGGATGGTTTAAAAAGATTCTTGGATTTTTTATTGAGATGTAGTCAGCAATGGCTTGTTGATTCATTTTGTATTGTTGCTTATGATTAAGGATTAGCTCTATTGAAACAGGGACTACAGGTATTTGTTTCAGGGTGTTGCTGATTAAATCCATTTTGTGTAGGTGAGAAGTGGGACTCTTATTCTTGGCTGTGTAAAAGGAACTTATTGTATTTCAAAATTATTGATGATATAAATATGAATCATGACTCTGCAGAAGGTAATGTGAGGATGTTGATTTTTCCTGAAATATATGTAACACTCAGATAAAATTGCTTCTGAGGCAGTGGTCTTTAGTAGGATATGGGTGGATGACTTCAAGTGCTCATATGGCTGTGGAAACTGGTCAATTGATAAATTGATCTTTAGAGCCAGGTGGTCTGAGAAAGAAACAGGTTGAAGGGAGGAATCAATGATGAAATGGAGGTCTGGGAGTAGTAAGCCAGACCTATGAGGGTCACATATTGCCTAGTATAGTAGGAAAAAGCTTCAGTGGAAAAGAAGCCCTCTGCACACATAAGTGGGGTGTTTATGAGATGAATGTACCAGTAATTGAATTGATTGCAGGTGGTATTGAAGTCTCCAAATATTAATGTAGGATAGGGGTTGGATCCGAATGACAAATTTATTTGTTGGATTAATGAGTGAATTGACATTACATCTCTCTTGAGGTAAACAAAGACAATGTTTAACTTAAGAAAATGGTGAGATAATTGAAATGATTGCAGGTGGTATTGAAGTCTCCAAATATTAATGTAGGATAGGGGTTGGATCCAAATAACAAATTTATTTGTTGGATTAATGAGTGAATTGACATTACATCTCTCTTGAGGTAAACAAAGACAATGTTCAACTTAAGAAACTGGTGAGTTGTAATTAGGAGATATTAATTGATGAAGTTTATTTTATATGATTTGAATAGTGAATATTTAGGAATAAGAATTGCAACACTTGCAGAGAGGTGGGCCAAAGTTGAGTGGTGAAAGGACCCTATATTGGCAATTTTAATTAGTAATTGTGGATTTGAGCATGAGTGTAGCTTAGTTTCTGCAAGAGAGATGATGTTAGGTTTAAATTGGTGAATCCAATTTGTAATTGATTCTATTCTGCTTATCAAGTTGAAGCAAGCAAATTTGAGATTCATGTGGCCCATACTGGAGCAGTTAAGTTGACCTTTGTCAGATTTAATCAATGAGTACATGGGTGGTTGGGATATTGGAGGGAATTTAAATTCATTACTCATTTCTTTTGCACTGTCTTGGTTATAGTTTTGTCATCCCTAGGATTCACTTTTTGATTAGCACCACTAGAGTGGGCCTTCGCAATCAACTCCATTTTGGATGGTCTGCACTGCTCACATTGGTCTATTTTCTGGGTACCATCCCCGATGTTGTGTCATGGTTTTTGATTAAATTAGAAGCGTTGTTAGCCAAGAGGTCATCACACCCACCTTGCAAGCAAGTAGTTGGTTGCAGACAGGTGTGGGTTTGCATCCTGGGCAATTCCATGACATATGAAAAAAAAAGTCAGCTTTCATTCTTTTCCCTTTTTTGTTTTTATCTGGTGATTCCCATTTAGATAAGCTCTTACTAGAGTCACTGGCCTTTTCCCCTGGCTTATCATCCCGAGAATCCACATTGTCACTGTTAGCATATTTGGACTTCCTTTTACTTTTTTCATGATGGAGGGATGGCTTTCTGTAATCATAGCATCTCACTTTGGGGATGAATTACTGCTTCTAGAGGAATGGATCGAAGCAATCTTAACTTCAGCAGCACCAGAAGGTTTTGGAAGGTTGAGGCTGATTACATTGTCATGTGTATTGTCCCTCAGAATGGTACTTTCCAAAGTATCTATTTCAGGGGGAATTAAGTATTACTAGGAATTGCAAGTGGTCTGCAGTTGTGCAGCCTAGTCCTTTTTATATAGCAATATTGGCAAATCCAGGCTAGGCAGGCTTTAACCAAGTGGGTTCTTAATTTACAATGGAAACATTGTGGCAGTAACTCTTTAAAGAAGATAAAAATGGGGGCTGATTTTGTAAGGTGCATCATGGGAATCATGGTTGGGGTTATTCCATTGTTGATCATGATGGTGAATCCTGCCATATTAGTCAGGACTGGGATTTCAGCCCTTCTTTCCATGAGGTACTGGAAGTTTGAAACTGCACCATATGGTCTAATCAGATGCTATAGATCAGCTTCCGTAAACTTAAGATAGCAGTTTTGGATTTGGCCATTGAGAATTGTTGGTCTATTCATATTGATTATACAAAGAAATTTGTCTCCAATAAACTTGATTGACTTTTGAAAAATTTATTTGAAAATATATTATAGAATTCTACAATCAGATACCTGCTATTTGGATGATTTAGTAACTTGTATACACTATTCCACAATTTCTTTTTTGAAGAATTCTCAGAAAAATTCCTCGATAAGAAAATTGAAAAGCTCACAATTGAAGTTGGTGACAGCTATAGTTGAGAAAAGACTGGTGTAATTGTGGGGCTATAGACACGTTAAACCTGTTGACAAGATTATTTATTGTCAGTTGATCAAGACTTGCAACGAGTAACTTATTTTTGGCCAAGTTGGGTTGAGAAGCTAATGGTTCCTCATCCTTAAACATATTGAAGATGTCCTGTTGATTCTGGTAATCCATGTTAATATAATTGTTCTGTCTGTTGGCATTTTAAAATAAGGCTTTAGAGTATGAAATATCACTTGGTGGACCCAAATCAAGCAGAGTCTAAGTAGATGGGATGCAATCTTATACTCATTCATGATTAGTAGATTTATTATGATAACTAATATTAGTTGTCATTCTCCTGTTGGTATTGTCATTAGTGTTATGTAGATTTTTAATTTTGTTGGTTTCTAATTCTGGGAAATTATCACATGAAATGAATTCCCCAGTGCATCTTCTGTTGCCTGTATCATTATTAGAAAATATGGTAGGGTTTAGAAGGGTTGATATGTTATTCATATTAATGTTTTCTTTCTTGGGATTTGTTTTAATTTGAGATTTTTTCTGTTTAAGCTTAGAGACTAATAAATTATTACCAATTTTATCAATACTAACTTGTGAAGAAGGGCTATCCTCTGTTACAATGATCCCTCCTGTGCCTTGGTTTTCTGGAATTTCTTTCAGAAATTTGCTATTGGAGTTCCCAGTGATTAGCATTTTATTTATACCATGGCTTTCACTCACAAACTGACTTTTTACTGGTTCTGTTTTTTGTTGAACTTGCTGCAATAAGATTTATTGGAAATGCAAATGGATGCTTGCTGTTATTCAAGATGATCTATGGTAGAATTAAAATCCATGTTATATCTCTCTTCTTTTGGGAGAGAAGTCAACATACTTAATTTATAAGGAAGAGTAATAGTTAAGGAAGTTATTTATTAGGTTTTCCCAGTGAAAAAAAATTTTAAAGAGTAGAACTTTATTTATATTATCACTATAAGTGCAAGGTTGTGTTCTTTCCTGTGCCCTCTAGCAACTTATATCTTTCCTTTTTTTGTGCTCAAGAAGACAGCATCTGCAAATAAAAGACCCGATAATGTATATACACCCTTGCCTCCTATTAATGGCATTTCTACCCCATTTCCTAGTCATTCTATTGCTTTCTCCATTTCTCTCAAATACAACAAAAACAAAATAGGTGACATAGGACATCCTTGCCTTAGTCTCACCCCATTTTTAACTTTAACTGATTTTATGTTTTTAATTTATATGTATAGCAACTATTTTCATATAATCTTTTAATAATATGCACTAAAGCTCCATCCATTCCAAACTTACCAAACTTATCCATAATCTATTTATGTTTACTCTATCATATGCTTTTTCTATATCTATAACAACCATATATAACTGTCTACCTGCAGTTCTATTCATATTTATAAGATGTGTAACTACAAATAAACTATTTCCTATATGCTGATCTGAATGAAAACCTCCTTGAATTTTTCCTACTATATTATTTTCTTCTTTGTTACTCCTCCAGCCATCATATATTCAAAAACTTTCTATAACACTGATGTTATCACTATCAGTCTATACTTGCGTAACCTCCTATGGTCTTATCTTTTCCTTTAAATAGTAATCTTACTCTTGTATTACTCCAACTACTCAGAAAATCTTTTTTTTTTGCCATCTTATTAAAACATGATAATAGTTTTCATTTTGCCCTACATTGTAAATTCATTATCGTCTCTGCTGCCCATCTATCCAAACTGCTTGCTTTTTCCACTTTTCCAATTTTTATTCCTACCTCATTCAGTTCATATTCTTAATTTTTCATTATTATATGCTTTCATGCTTTTTTAACACTTTGTCCTTCACATCTAACATCTTTTTGATGTCCATTACATACTTATTGACCTAAATTCTTCTCTAGGGCTACACTCTATTTCCTCCTTGTATAGTAATACTATTTCCCTCTCCCCTACATTCCTTCTTTTAATGTATTTTCAAAAGTTTTACTCCCCTTTTTTCCACTTTTATGAATATCCTCTAACAATTTACTATTGAATTTTATTCTCTCTATATAATTATCTTTTTTTAAAATACTTTTGCCATTTGACATTAACTTATTTTTCATTTTTTTGTTCTTAATTGTGCATTTATATTCTCTGCATGATTTTTCCTCTCTTTTATACTTTTACTAACTCTCACTTTCCTATTACTTTTATTCTACTGAATATTTTCACTAAAACTCTATTTGCCTCTTTTTCTACTTCACCACACCAGTTCTTATATTCATCCCCAATGAACACTTCAATGGTTTGTTCATCTTTTATTTTATATTCTTCTAACTTATTTTTATCATTCATTTCCAAACACATCTTTCACTAGTCTTTCTACTTTTATTATTATTCTCCTTCACATTACTAACCATTTCTATTATAAAAAATTATGATCAGTATTACATCCTCTCTCTTCATTATCAAACAATTTTCATATTTTATTCATTCCCTCTATCTCTATTAAAACATAATTTATTGTGAGAAATATATTATTTCTAGACCATGTTTATTCTTTCCTAAAATTGGGGCTGCCACATTTGCCCTTTGGTACCCAAATATTAGCAATGTAAATCTGTAACTTCACTATAAAAAACGAAGATACTCATAGCCAATAGAATATATATATTCTAAATATATCAATGCAAAAATTGTTAAAATATTTAAATACCAATATATTTTATAAACACAACTAATTAAGAAGAAAAGCAAATAATATAAAATAATAATCAGACCAAATTAGATAGATTGAGACCACAAATGTATAATTAAAAATAATTATAGGAATCAAAAGTCAAATAATTCATAAAATGTTAAAATATTTAATAATCATAAATGTAAAACATAAGACTTTTCAACAATAAAATTAGATAAACATATTATCTATTTATCTTTTTCAACAATCAGATGGTTAGTAGCACTGGAAATCATGTGATGCTTGAGTAAGAGAAGTGACTGGTTGAGTCTCAATCTAAGAATTTTTGGTTTTTATGTTCATCACTATAACATTGGAGTAAGTTGGACATACATATAATGGTC
This sequence comes from Epiperipatus broadwayi, assembly GCA_028023455.1. Lineage (NCBI taxonomy): Eukaryota > Metazoa > Onychophora > Udeonychophora > Euonychophora > Peripatidae > Epiperipatus > Epiperipatus broadwayi. The sequence continues at coordinate 125,253 of JAQFVV010006578.1, forward strand.
AAATATCCAATATAAAAATATTTGTCTCCAATGTTGTTATACATTAATATAATCATAAAATCTAAATAAAATTGGAACAAACAATTAATTATAATTATTTAATTATCAAACCTGCTTTCATCTTTTATTGAGACATTTTCAAGGTATAAAGTTTTATACACAACATGTCCAGCAAAATTATGTGGAAAATGGGCATTATGACATATTTGAATTATTTAAAAATTATTGTAAAATTATAAATTGAAATGTATAAAGGTGGAAAAAGGGATGAGAATTACAAATATTTTTAAAAGTATTTATTTATTTATTTATTTATTTATTTACATATATGAAAAATACATGTATTTTATGGTTTTAAAGTTTGGTAGATATTTTTGTTTTGTTGATCAAGCCCAGTGAATGTTGTATTGAATAGTTTATAAAAAAGGTTATTCCAAAAACTAAATATATAACCTTTAAAACATTATTTGAAAATAGTATATATACTTAAGATTATCAGTGTTTTAATCAATAAGTGGTAAAATTTTAGAGCTTTGCAAAACTTATTTTTGATGTGCTAATCCATAATAAAATCAATCATATTACCTGGTGATGTTTATAACCATAATAATAATAATGTGTTGATAGCAATCACAATATGGATAATGTTTAGCAATAAGGCTATGGACAACTGGATACATTTTCAAAAAAAAAAAGTATTTACATTATTTACAAATTTATAAAATAATAACAACAAAAACAAACACATATATATTCTTGATCAATCCTGAAACAAAACTACACAAAACAAGATTTAGTTAAATAATTATATTATTAAGAGGAAATCTCTTTGGATCTGTTTACAATTTTAATACATTATTATCTTTTAATTAATTATTATATACATTTATTCCTTAAATTGAATTTATTTTAACTTACTACACGTTTTATATTTTATTTATTTATTAAGCATGATTTTATAAAACTTATTCATTTAAAATGATAACAAGTAATATAATTCCAAAATTCCTATTCGATGGTCAACAAGCTACCAATATTATATTAAACAAGATAACATAATGAATATTTTTAAAGTATAATAAATTATGCTACAATGTGTTAATAGAACTATTGACTTCCTATTTTATTCATCTGTTTAGAATATTAAACAGTCAATACTACTTTGAGAGTCAATACTACTACTGTTCTATAATGAAGATAATTGTATATTATAAGACCCTCCCAACACTAATGAAAACATCAGCATTCTAAACACTTGTGTATAAATAACAAACAACAAAGATTAGTGGTATACATGGAATCAACTCAAATAAATGAGCACTAGATATCAATCTATTAACATGAAATAACTTTTGAAAAATATTATTTCTGATCATCATTTTGATCAATGCTAAGCACAGTTTCCATTTTTAAATACTACCTTCATGAACGATTCTATTGCTATCAATATTAAATTATTAAAACTTAAGAAGATGGAATGTAATGAAATATATGATATATCCAGAGATATAATATAGTTAAGGTAGGACAAAGAGAAAATAAACAATTAACCTAGACCATGGTCATTTCAAGACTGCAAAAATCCTGGTGTCACTTTTGGAGCACCTTTAGGGACATGAAAAAGGAAGGCATGGTCAATCCCTTATTTAAATAACTATAAAATACTCTATGAGAATATGGTATTAATCTGTTCAAAGCTTTATGGGAATCATTCATGATCCACCCACAATGATCATTTCTATTCTCACACAGGGGAAAGGAACAAGTACACCTGAAGTGATGTAATACCACATATTCCAAACATTATATGTGAATCATTATAACACTTAATATAATAACAATTAAATCAAATATAAAGATTAAGCAAAATGGGATATATTATTGTTTAATACATAAAAATTACAATTATCAATATCAATTTGAGAGTGATTGTCAACTATAACTGTTATTAGTTGCACTTAAATTAACTAAAGTTGAATGTTACACTTTTATTGCCATTCAGCAATTGCAGCTTTTACCAATGAGGAATATATATATATTAAAATAAAATTGTAATAATTTATTACCAATGAGGAATATATATATATTAAAATAAAATTGTAATAATTTATTGTGAGAAATTTTACCCTTTAACCTATGATCATATTTAAAGCATGAACAAAATTTATAATCAATCAGATTACCTTTACCTTTTTTTAAATATATATTTTGAACAAGCTTATGTCCATATTACTAGTTTCATTTTCTATGTAGACTGGTTTTTATATCTGTAACACAAACATACATAATATTACAATATAATACATGTTAAACTAATAATAATAAACAATCTTTGCATAAATCTTTTTTTTTTCACATTTCTTCTTCTGAAACAAAGAGAGAACAAAATTTTGATTGCAACCAATTGAAATCTGCATCACTATTTAATTTACGGATATTCTTTACCTTTTAAAATTACTTTATTTATTTCCTATCATTTCATTTATTCCATTAACAGCATTGCAAATATTTATTTTCTTCTTTTACATACAATGAGTAGATTACCTGAAGATATTAGGGTTTACTTTTAAACTTTTACTAGACAGTAATCTGAACATTTATTCTATATATGTATCATTAGGGCTTTTTTTAAAAGAAATTTATGAGAACTCCTTTCAACACATATTTACTGATCCCCTACGATATGAGTATTCTCCATACTTGTTCATTAATTTAACTAGTCATTCCGGTACATTATTGGATGCTTAAATGATTGCAGTTTTTTCTGTTAACTTTAAATGCTTCAATGTGCAAGAAATCAAGCAGTTGAAAATAAACATTTCTTCTTCTTATTATTGTATATATAAATTTATTATGTTTTATTGTGTGATGGAACTATTTAATAAATAGTTTATTATAAATTTGATAATTATCATTCGGTTAACACAGTAATTAATATATTAGAAATTAAGTTAACATTCAATTCATTATTGATAAAATACTGTAACTAATTTTAATAAATGTGTTAATTCCACTTATCAAGCAGGGTTTTAATGTCATATCTAGTTTTAGGTCAACACAAATTCAAGGTAACACAAGAAACCTTTTAATGTCAAGAAATTTAACAAAATATTCTAAAAAATTAAGTAATGCTTTATATTTACTTATAATTGTTAAATTAAATGGGTTATGACCATTTCTGTTTGCAACAAAATAATTTTTAATTTTTCTTAAATTACTTTCTTTGTGCATTTTGCAGTTTTTATAATGTAATGAAAGTCATAATATTTTGATTAACTTTAAATAATATTTCACATTAGTGAAAACATGTCATAAGTGTTGTATAAATTTAAATAGCAATAAAAGAAATTAAATATCTCTTCTCATTGTTCTGCTTCTTTTAAATTTCTTTTCCAATTGAAAGTACAAAATAGTTTTTTCCTTTCCTTTTTTCTTGTTATTCCAAATTTACTATAACTGTATCTATAATATATTTTATAAACAATATAATTAAAACATTTACAAAATAAATAGCAAAATTTCAAGCTTACAAACTTCTGAGTTGGTTTAAATATAAAGTCCAAGCTTTTCTTTTATGTCTAACAGTTTTACAGTGAACAATGCTACAATTATCAGTCAACTTTGTGATCTGCCCTCAATGTGGGTAAAATAGAGCTTATACTTCATTAGTTACAGGTTTCCAATAAGAAATACTTTGTATTTATATGCTGGGAAATAGCTAGAGAGAAATATAACTCTACTGAGCTTTACATAATCCATTTCAATTTCAATTCAATTTCAATTCAATTCCAATTTTCCTTTCACATTCTAATGTCCTGTTTCTCCATTTCTTAAAAATCTATGCTGGCCTATTTATTAATTTTTTAACCAAAGGGCTGATTGTAAAAGTTAACTGACCAATTAAATTGTTATATGTGAATACATTTAGATACAATTAATAATTCTCCACCTATAGAACATAAACAACAACTAATTAAGCTGGTCAACATGGTTGTAAATTGCAATAAAAATATGCTTTATATTTAATTATAAGGATTAATTTAAAATAATTATAATTTTAAGTATTTGATGACAATTTTTTACCAATAAAATGTAAACATTTCTATAATTTTAATTTAATCATAATACTAATAAATTATTACTTTGACACTATTAAAATTAATCCATCTGACAGACTGCATTTAAAAAGTCTCATACACAATCTGCAGAGGGCCAACACACATCTTGAACAGCCCAATTTTTTTATCACTTTCAGATTTGTTTATAAAATTTACCTACTTTTTCTCTATAATCTAGCAATCATGAGACCACACCAATCATATTATACATAGATTTAACATTAAATAATTATTATTTATTAAAATTTTAGATAATTGATGATCTAAATAGGGCTGACAAACATTGAGCCCAACCATAAGATTACAATATATATATATATATATATATATATATATATATATATATATATATATATATATATATATATATATATATTGCCATTACAATTTGGTCACTAGACAAATTTATAGTAATGTATGTAGAAAAGGTAAAACAAAATCATCATCACGATTTTATATAACCATAAAGAAGCTGTAGGCATCCAAGTTCAAACCCTACCAGATCAAAATCTTAAACACTTTAGACAGAGAATGGGTCAACAATTATATGCTTTATTTGTTTGTGTGTTGATAGAAAGGTAATACACACATTTAAACTATTTAATATTTAAATTTTCTGTTAAAAAGCAAAGTTATAATGCATACATATAGGCAATGTATGTGTAAATTATTTATTTGTTTTATATTTCAAATATTAAACATTTTAACTTTCTTTAAAACTAAGCTATGCTTGATCAATTCTAACATTTTTTTCTATACTTTTATTTTGCTTTTCTTTAATTATAAGTGGGATTTAAAAGTTACAGATTTAATTAAATAATTGGGTTATAATTACTAAGCTAGCAATTATGTTATTTAAGGTTAGTTTATGAATGATTTGAAAGAATGAAGGATGTGTGTACATTACATACAAAATTTTACATTTCCTAAATATTGAAAGAAAAGGAAGTATTAAATCTGTCAAATTATTTTTTTTTGTACAATTTTTTTTGTTAAAAGAGGAAATCTGTTTAATCAGATATCGATCTTTGTAGCAATTTTTTTTTTGTAAATGATTGTTTCACTTTGGAAACTTATAATGGGTCAGAGCTCTAAATTTTTGAAATTGCCTTATCAAGATCTAAAGAAGGAAGCTCAAAGATTTGAAGTGTTACCTGGATGTTAAAAAGAAAAAAAAAAACAAAAGAAAGGAAATAAGAATTGAGTCTATTTTTTTTTAAAACAAAAGTGTCTGGAAAAAGGATTAAACTTTTCAGTTGAAAAATAATTTAGTTGAAAATAAATTACAGATCTAATTAAAACAAATTTGTCCAAAAATAGCAAGTGATGCTATCTCTGATTGGTTAAGGTAGCTAAAAATTGGATATAAAAAGCTGTTTTGAATTATTATTAAGTTTATTATTGTGATTGATTTAGATTATTAAACTATCCAATTGAATGCTGAAAATATAAAAAAATGGCTTGCTAGAAAAATTATATGTGTGTCCCATCGGTTCCGGACCATCTGGAGGAAGCTGCACATCACATAGGAAAGAAAAGATGTGTCTAAAATAATATTCTACACCTTTCAACTGACCAGATAAATAAGATGTTTTTAATAGAAGGAAGAAAGCATTCACCTGCATTCAAAGAAGATGAATTAATCTACTGATAAATATTAATCATCAAGTCCAATTAATTGTTACAACAACTGATTTTAAACTCAAGAAAATTTACAAATGGGAAAACAACTGCTGTATTTCATCCACATGCTTGACAGGAAGAGAAGAAAATTTAATATAATGATTTCCAAATTGTCCACTAAAGCAAATAACCTCAATAGAGTCATCATCATTAAATAGCTATACACCTCAAGAAAGAGATTGTTCCCACATAGTAGCTGCAGAAATATAGACAAGTTTGAACCCTTGGAAATTCGCCACAAACAAAAGATCGGTAATATGACTTTTTATATCTATTTTCTTTATGATATCAGTCTTAAGAAACATTTTAGCGATAAAGTGGTATATTTTATTTAAAGAACTTTTAAAGACTATTCAGATCGATTAAAACAAGAATGTCTTACTAATAATAACTTTGAGCTTCATAAATTATCTTGAATGTATCAAAATTATATGTTTATTAATTTTACAGTTATGAAATATGAATATGTAAAACAATTTTTTTTTATGGTATTATGATTTTAGTTTTAACTAATATTATTATTTTGGTTTTAATAATATTTTGTTATTATGGGATAAAACACGCACATACATAATAATATTTTTATATGTGTATAATTGGAAGTGAATGTGGAATAATGAGTAGTATTAGAATATTAGATTATTTTGTTTCAAGTTCAGTATAGATTTCAGCGCTTGGAAGGGAGGGGGAGAAAATAATTTAAAACTTTTTTCTAAAACTTGCTCTTTCAATTTTACTAACATTTTTTTTTACATTCTATTTACATGTTGGATTTTAAAGTATGTGTGCTAATGAGCAGATAATATTTTTTGTCTTGAAATACTTTTCATGGTCAATGTGACGTCCAACTTAATACAAATACATTTGAAGGGAAAGGGGGAAGAACTTAAAATTAATCTGAGGATTGTTATATAATCAATTATTATTATTATTATTCATGTCAATTTTCATATTATCTAGAAATTTTTCTGTATATGTTAGAAATGTAGTAATAAATATTAGTTTGTTTTATTAAACGAGGCGTATATATTTCATTAAGTATAGTCTTTGTTAAGTGTGATTATTCATCATCATCAATGGTTGAATATTAGTTATTTAAGATATAAGTAAATATGCTAAAATTAAGCAATAATTATGAATTTCTTTATAAAATTTAGTTTTATGTTTAGGCTTAGTCCTAGAGCTGTAGTTGAAACCCTTGTCATTATTGTTATTATTATCATCATCATCATCGTCATCAACGTTTTAATTAATGAGCTGTTTAACTGTTTAAAGGCCATAAATAAATATTGATTTTATAATATTTAGTGATCTCTTAGTATTATTATAACCACATCCCATCATCTATTTCATGCAAGGATGAGTGAATTGCCATCCTAAGTTAGTTATATATAATCTGAGCTAGTAAACTTACAAAACTATTGAAACACATTTGTTATGCTAAGATCTGAGAAATGATTTATGTCTAATATACTCCACTTTGGTTTATAGATGTTTTACTTTTACCTAACTATTAGTGCTTATAGTGATATGGCTCAAAAAGCAAAATCTCTCATTTTTTTATTAGAAATAAAGTACCAAAAGGGATTCAAACCCAGTACATGTGAAAGGTTATTAGATATAACCGTGTCTAGATTCAGAAAATCTAGTGGCGCCCTGCTAGACCATATTCACTTAGTATTTGTTTAAACATGCACTTAACATCAAACCAAGGAATGAAAGTGGATAAAACCTACTGCCTGTATACCTGAGTTATATTTTATTGAATTACTAGTGTACTCACTTCACGTGATTTCATATAATACATTGCTAGAATAATTTGCTCATAAGTTGTTTATAATTCTTATAATCATTCTATGGACTACTCAGGTATGGTAATATCTTTTTTTTGATGAACTATACCCATAATACATTGCTATAATACACTGGTTATTAACAATTTCCCCATAATTCTTGATATTTGAACTCCTTCACTTATATGGTAACAGTTATATTGTAACCATCTAATAATATCTTTTGATCAACATTTAATTTTTGAATTTACTTAGTTATATCTTTTGAACTCTTTATTTATGTTACAATATATATATACTTGGTTCATAGTTTAATGGTTAGGGTATTTGTCTAATTATTCTTTCACATTGATGACAACCATTTTAATTAATTCACTAACTGTTAGTAATATTTGACCAATTGAATAAATATTGTCTTTTTTGTGGGTTTTTGTATAGAGGTGTTGGAGAGGTGGGCTATTTAAAGGCTTTTATCCTTTTTTTTCCTTTTTTATTTAAAAAAAGCAAAACCTTTGAATTACAGTATTGTATATGTATATTTTGTCTGATATTTATGATATTATTTTTACAGCACTCAAAATTATTTAGTTGTTATTTTTTTAATAATAAATGTATACATTAAATGATCAAATTTCAATGTTACATTTTGTCCATAATGTTGCCTTTATATATAAAATTAAAATAATGTTAAACAAAATTGAAATAGACAATTCACAGTAAATAAAAAAATTATTTAATATATCAGCCCGGTGTTCATTCCTTTTAAGAATTTTTTTAAGATGTTTCTTTTTACACAAAGGCCAACTCTTCAGGAGCAAAAAAAGGATTGTTATATGTTTAATCACATATATATTGAACCGTGTTCGAATCTGTGGATTCGAATCACCAGTCTCTTAGGCAGAGAAGAACATACTCGGAGAGTATGTATGCCCAAACGATAGCTATAAAGTATATAACTAATGTTACATTTCCAGGACATAACTTCTTCTCGACTGTTGAGTTCAACACCAAGTTCAAAGCACTTTTTTGTTTGTGTATAAACACGGGCGCCAGCTATCTATTCAAGGATGAATAAATAACGCACTTTAAGCAATGGCCACTAACTCAACGCCTAAATCCACGACTAGCTCAGCTGTTTGTAATCACTAATAGATTATACTTAATTAGTGATTAAAAGAATTAATAAAAGAATTTGTTAAAAGGAATTGATAAAAAGAATTGATAAAAAGAATTTGGTAAAAGGATTGATAAAAAGAATTGACCGACAAATAAAGTTTAATTTTAAAGATAATTTATTAACTAACATTTATTTACTAAATTTAAACATTCTAATAAAACACATGCATATTTTAAATTAACATTTCTAAACTAGTTTAAATATTCTTGTTTACTTTCATAACAAAACACTGGTATTTATCTAATTTAACTAATAATATTGATATAAGGATCACGCACATATTAACTCATGCACACACACATAATAATATTAAAGTATTACATAGCATTTGAAATTTAATCAAACACATCAATAGTTCATTTATGTATGATATCGAGTTCATATAATTAGTCTCTTGGAGGATTCGCACGAATTAATGAAATGCAATGGCTATTACAGTATAATGAAAATAAGCAAATGTTTTACCTAGGATTTTGAATGTTGACGTAGAATTTTGTTCTTTGGAGGCTGCTTTCGGTGAGGATATTTCCATTATAAATGCTTACCAGCCGGCTGGGACGTTTCCTTGCTGAGTTTCCTGATTTTCACGATTATTGCTATCGGAGACAAATAGATACTGATGGAGATTTTCTAAGATGTTAAGCTGACATTATTTCACGGGCAGATCTGCTGTTTTCTCGGACATCTGGGCTGGAGATAAACGTGTGTTCCAAATTATTCTCAGCACTGCATTTTGTTTATTAACTGACTCAATTAATTTCCGAACTGCACTCTCTCAATAACTTTGTGAACTGATTGTCTCAACTCAATTAATTTGTGGAATGAATTACTGTCCGATAAAAAAGGTCTATTTATACCTGTGCCTTGTTGTTTTTCTGATATCTCTGGCAAAGATCTGTTGTCGAATTGATAATCATTTGATAAACGTGTTTTGAAAGATTGCTTAATTAGTAATAGCCATGCAAAAACGTATTGTTTTATATTAATTAATATCTAATAGCCATTGCCGCATTTTTTAATGATAATCTTCTTTAACTTTCACATACATTTTATATATTTACAAATGTACATATATATGCACATATATTTTTAATACAATTTACTATTTAGTTTTAACATTATTTTTTCTTTAATTAAAATTGAATGAAAAGAGAAGTGCATGTTTTAACTTTTCCAAATTATATTTTTACGAATACTAAAAAAAACTATTTAATTCTTATCTTTTTCGAAAACAAGCTGCAATAAATTCTTCAACATTTAATTTTATGTTTTTCTTTTATGAAAGATTACTTTAATAATAATTTTAGATAAAAATTATATGTGCCTATATCAATATAGGTACAATATATATACAATACTAATTATATATAAATCAGCTAGGTACAATATATATACAATACTAATTATATATAAATCAGCATTTATTTTTTATAGCGTCTGTATACAATTGTAATCACATTCATATCGGCTTTTTCAAACCAAATTGTGCAAACGCTTTTTGTGAGTGTTAAATAATAAATGAATACCCTCTGACCCATACAAGATATAGAATTTATGCAGCAATAAAAGGAATCCTCTTATTACTACGACTCAAATATTTATATATGAGCAAATCTGAAGTACTGGCACAGAAGGTGTGACTATAGAACAGTCACTTTGAATTACTATATATAACTTATGAATGAATGACACTGATGAAATAAGCCGATATGAATGTGATTACAATTGTATACAGACGCTATAAAAATAAATGCTGATTTATATATATGATTAATTTCAGTTGGAATGACGTTCAGTAAATTCTAGTAAATTTCATCGGCGTCATTCATTCATAAGTTATATATAGTAATTCAAAGTGACTGTTCTATAGTCACACCTTCTGTGCCAGTACTTCAGATTTGCTCATATATAAATATTTGAGTCGTAGTAATAAGAGGATTCCTTTTATTGCTGCATAAATTCTATATCTTGTATGGGTCAGAGGGTATTCATTTATTATTTAACACTTGCAAAAAGCATTTGCACAATTTGGTTTGAAAAAGCCGATATGAATGTGAATACTAATTATAATTATTGCAATGTCCATTGGGTGGAGTTGCTGTAGAGTAGATGGGAATTATTTTAATTAATCAGAAAATTTTTTTTCAATGAATGAGAGAAAAAATTGATAAATGAAGCAAAGTAAAGAAAGGGATTGATAAAGAAATTAACAGTGTTTTCATATAATAAATATGATGTTGCTAGAATTATATGTAAGGGAGTTGCAGTAGCAGGATTAACATATTGCAATGATGCATTATGTGTTAGTAAAGGGGTATTAGATCACTTAAAAAAAGTACAAAGGGAAATAGGAAGACATGCATTGGATGCAGATGTATGGACAGCAAAGGAGGCAATTCAAGGAGAAATGCAAGTTTTTATATGAGAGATGCAAAAATGTAAAATGAAAATGTTTGGTAGATTGCAGTTTATGGATAATAAAAAATAGCCAAAATAGTATTTAATTGGGTTACAAGTAAAGGGCAGGCAACAAGATGCATAAGAAAGGTAATGTGGTATGCAAAAGATTTGGATAAAGAATTTATATTAGTATATTTGTATAAAACATGGGATGATTGTGTTAGAAGAATTGTTGAGTGTTATAGTGGTAAGGAATGAGACAAAAGAATACATTTATTAATAAAGAATAGGGAGTTAGAGAGATGGAGAACTAGTATGGAGAGTAAAAAGAGTTTAAATATATATAGAAGTAAACAGAATATTAGATGTGAGTTAATATATGATAATATTAAGGAAAGTAGTTTATTGTTTAAGGCTCAAATGGGATTTTTAGCAACAAGAGAATATACATGTAAATGGTAAAATATGGGTGATTTTGTATGTAAATTGTGTAAGGAAGAAATAGAAAATATTAGTTATTTGTTAATTGAATGTAAATGCTTGAAACCAGAAAGGGGACAAATAATGAAGTTATGGAAGAATAAATATGAAAAGAGTGATTATACAGAAAGTATAAAAATATAAGAAGGATTTAGATATAAAGGCTATAGAGTTGACAAAGATTATGTTGTGAAAATGGGATGGAGCAGAATATGGGAAAATTTAGAATGGGGAATGGAAGATAAAGTGGCTAACGAGTTTCTCTGGACATAGTTGCTGAGATATTCCTGACTCCATTTAAGGAGAAGTCACAGTACATCACATCACATGTAATGAAGGCATAAAAAATATTAGGAATCTGTTAATGGAATGTAAATGCCTGACAGCAGAAAGGGTACAAATAATGAAATTGTGAAAGAATAAATCATCTGGGTCTCATTTTATGCAGTAGATAGGTTCCACAGAAAACTCCCATTAAAAAAATTGCACAAAAATAGTCTTAACTTACCTTGAAAAATGGGGGATAGGTTCTATCATTTTCAGAATTGGCATAAAAGCAAAGCAAATTACTTTTAAATTCATACTTAAAAAAATAAGAAAATAAAGTATGACAAATTAAAAATATCAAAATATTTGTAAAAAACTGATAAAAGACAAACTCTTTTTTATTAACTACAGTATTTAATTTTCCATTTTTCCATATGTATTTTAATTATTATTGTGATATGTGGTTTGTTTGTAAACTGGTAAGAAATCGGATTTGTCAATATGATGTGATGTACTACAGATTCTTTTTAAACGAAGTCAAGAATCTCTCAGCAATTATGCCCAGAAAAACCTGTTAGCTACTTAATTTTACATTCCCCAGTCCAAGTTTTCCCATATTCTGCTCCATCTAATCTCCACAACTAGGGCCACTTTCAGTCTTGTGCTGTGTTAATGTTTTTTCTGTTGACAACTGATTTTTACTACTGAAATAAATTTTAAATGTTCACATTTTGTTTCTATATTAAAAAAATAAGATCGCAATCAAAATAAAAAGATTATACATCATCATTATAAATAATCTTTTCAGTTTATAAAATCAATAAAATCTTCCTTATTTATTTCTACAATTATTTATTTCTGTTATACTTAACAAAATATGTTTTAAAAGTTTAAAATTTTTGAATATTTATTGTGATATTTCTATTATTATTATTTACTCATTAGTATAAGTAGGTTATTTATTCTAAATATAGCTTCAGGCTATATTTATGTTAGCTGCTAATATAACCTCATATTTTTAAATAAAAAAGTATTTTAAGTCAAAATAAGTTATTAATAATTTAAATTTCTTGATATCTAATAAATATAATGAAATATGAAAAATATTAAGAAAAAACATGAATACTTGGGTATTATTCCTGCAACCTAGGATAGATAGGATGACTATTCACATACATGATAAATGTGTAATCTTGCAAATGTGAAATAAACACACACTTTTTTTTTTCGAAAAATGTGTTTTTGAACATGCACAAAATGTGTTTTAAAATGTATCAACAAAACACAATTTCTTACGTGTCAAAACTTCTTAGTGTTATTCATTTTTGGAAATTATTGCACTTGCTGATTGAAAATTTTGTTTTTTACATTTTAAAGTTACTTGTTGTTATTTTGTTTGATCATTTTTAATTTCATCTTCTGAGTTTTTATTCAGTCTGATCAAAGTGCTGAAATTAACACATTTTTTGATTTAGTAACTGAATTAAAATGTTGATTTTGTTAATACTGTTGTTTCCTTTGATCTGCTCAAAGTGCTTTAATTTATAGTTATTTCACCAGTTTAACAACTATCTGATCAGAGTGCTGCAATTTACAGTTATTTTTCGAATTACTAATGGCATTAATACGTTCACTTGATCTTTACTGCTGTGACTGGATTATTATTACTGCTGCTGTTTCTTTTTGATCTTCTCAAAGTGCTGCTGTGTTTTCAATTTCCAGTTACTTTTCCAGTCTAAAAAGCATATGTTCAAAGTGCTGCAATTTACAATTACCCATTTTTCTAATTACTAATTGAATTAATACATTGACTTTGCTATTACTGTTGTTTCCTTTTACTTGCTTTGAGATCAAAAATATTTTTAATTCTGATTATAAAACAACTCATCAAAATGCAGCAATTTCCAGTTCTTTCTCCAATCAAAAAACTAACTGATCATAGTGTTGCAATTTAGAGTTCTTATTCTATTTTTCATATTCAATTAATAAGTTGACTTGTCTATTAAAAAAGCTGCAGGAATTTACAGTTTTTCCCCTTTACTAATTGAATAAATACATTGACTTTGTTATTATTGCTGGCTTTTTTTTTTTTTTGACAACCTTCGTTTCAAAAAATAACATTGCTTGGTAAAATTTCATTTTTTAGCATGTACTGTCCAATCACGTGCTCTACAACCATTTTGGAGAAGTAGGAATACTTTGTATGTGAGAATTCCATTACAAATTAAAAATTTAAACTACAACACTCTGTTTTAGATAGTAAGTAGCATCTTGTTGAATGTTTTGTAATGTGATTTTAAAAACTATTTGTACAAATTTTGGTATTTTTCTTGGTTTTAAATCATTCGATTAAAGTTAGCATTCAAGCATCATCTGCTTAAGTGTCTATTTCATAGATTTTTTTTTTACTTTTAAAAGATATATTTGTGTTGTGTTAATTTCATGCAGAAAAATGGAACCCATATGCCTTCATTATTACTTTTTTTTTTAAACCGATGGAAGAAAATTACAAAATGTTTTTCTTTGTGTCTGTTAAATTTGATTGTTTGCATCTGTCTACATTGCATAGAAGTACATGTATATTTCTTATAAAATTTATTTTTGTGTATTTTTCTAAAACTATTGGGTATTATTTCTTCTACCAAGGAAAGAAAGGAGGACTTCTCACATTTATATCAAATCATTGCTAACTTTGTAATGTTTGATCACAACATTAAAAAGTTAGTAGTGTATTGATACGAATGTGAAAAGTTCTCCTATCTTTCCTTGATTCAAGAATAATACCCAAGTACCGAAACATGAATCGCATAACTTCAAAATCACACTAAAATAATCCACATAAAATGAGACCCAGGTGATTAAAAGTGGGTTATTGGTTTTTATGGTGGGTTTGGAAAAAGATAAGGGGGATTTAATAAAAGGCCATGGAGTTGCCAAAGATTATGTTGTGGTAATGGGATGGAGCAGGATGGAGAAGAATATGGGAAAATTTGGGGAAGGGAATGGAAAAGAAAGTTAAAATTGCTAACAGGTTTCTCTGGGCATAGTTGCTGAGAGATACCTGACTCCACATAAAAAAAACTCACAGTATATCACATCATGTGATTATTGGTAAAAGAAATGTTTTGAAAAAGTTTTCATAAAAAATGAAAGCCCTTTGATATAATTGTTTTTATTTTTAGTGACTTGTCTCTTTCAATTTTGTTTTAAATTAATTATTTCTAATAAAAATATATATTTGAAAAACAAAATAATTTTTATTTTAATAGATTGTGGTAGTTTTTTTTTTTTAAAAAAAAATTAACAACTTATCTGATTTTAATTTGATATTATAGGAATAAAAGTGTTAACTATTGCTTTCTTTTCTAAAGTAACTAAAAATATTATCATAAGATGGAGTCTGTTTTTCTAATGGAACGTTAGATTTAAATGCAGATATTTGGTACTTTAAGGAAGCCCATTAGAAAATTATCAACTACTCACTGGCAACTTAAACATTGAAGGTTTAGTACTGTACCTTTTTTGCAATTATAAAAATTAATTAAAGTTTAGTAATGTCATGAGTAATAAGAGCATATACTGATATAATAGTTTGATTTCTTATCTACTAAATACAATGTTTTGTAAATATTTTTAATGATTTTTTTTATTAGTGCGTGTGAACTTTTAAAAATTATTTTCTTTGTATTTTAACCAAAGCTAAAGCTATATTACTAGATGGTTTAACACATCCGCTATATACTGTAGAAATTGATTCCAAAAATCTCACCGTGTTTTCATCTATTACTCAATTACTTGTTTTCACAGGTTCGGAAATCAAATAAAACTGTTAAATAGTTTTTATCACAATACACTAAGAAACTTGATTTAAATTTTAAAGAAAATGCGAAGTTAATTACCAGTTGAGATAAAAATCAATTCTTATACTTTACTTCAGGGTCAGTTCATTTTTTCATAAAGAACGATATTGTAGCGTTCTTACAAACAGACTCAATTAAAATAGTATATCATCATTATTAACTATTTTCTTATATCTTTTTTTTTAATCAGTACACATAAATATGTCTTATGTTTTTCACATCTTTTTGCCAATTACTTCACTTTAATATTCATTGATGTGCGATAAAAATGTTTTATTGTTTTTTTGGAATTAAGTTTATCTTTGCTAAAATAAATTATGAAAAGAAAGTGAAGAGAGACTTCATCATTTGATCATAATTCTCTACTGCCCAGTCATTCAAACTTACCTTTGGTTAAAATACTTCATATACCTATAAGATATTTAATCAGTGAATCAATTAGTTGATTGATGCAACCCATTAATGGATCTTAAGTTGCAATACAAAATTTAGTCAACATATGTTGCAATACCATCATAATCATAATGATTAACATATACTAAAATTACATTAAGTGTTCTGGAATTTTTTTCTACAGTACAGGCTTTTTCATACCTTCACTCCAGTATATAATATATAGGGAAGTTTGAACTCAGACTTTCACACAATGTACTGTAAAAAAATTCATATATTAAAATATAGTGCTGTAACATTTGCCTATCCCTCGTATATGTTTGTAGATGGATTATGTCCTGTACATGAAGGATTACAATGATTTATGGTCAACATGGATAAGATGAGAAAGTTGGCATCAATGTGGGCTTTGAACATTCCATCATCAGATTTTCAATAAAATGGATGGCCAAAGAGTTGTGAGGTGAAGTGGATTGAAGCCTGTCCATTAAATTATGAACACTGGCTATCTTAATATAAGCAGAGCATTGATTGTATATATGTGTGTGGAGATGATAATCTGGACCAACTGATGAGTGCTGGTTTATATACATATATCTGGATATATATATGAGTGCTGGTTTATATACATATGGGTGATTATTTATCTTTTTAACATGTGTGTGATCAAGTGTGTCAGCAGTATGAGATAGCAAGGATAGTTGAGGATTGTGTGAAAGTCTGAGTTCAAACCCTCTATACATTAAATATTCTGGATAAAAAAGTAGAATTTTCTTTTCTTGACCATGAAAATAAATATAAATATAGAGAAGGCAACTTAAAGAATCAAAAAATAAAAGGTGGTATTAATATCATTGATTCTAAAGATGCATTAATGATTACATTAACACTGAAACTTATGATTACATGCTAATGTTATAACAAATGTTACCCATAGCTTATTTATTTTCAATCAATACAATTCGTATATCAAAAGACATTATTTGATAAACAAAATTTACACATCGTAAGCAAACCTATAGCAAAACACCCATCATTTTATTGAAGTATGTATAAGTTGATTTTAATATTATGAACTGGAAAAATCTACATTTTTTTATTTTATTTAAGTTGATATTAAAAACAAATGATTTTATTTTTATTTGTCAAGGATTTTTTTATATCTATTTATGTATCATTCAAATAATAAACGGGAGAAAATCTGATAATAAACTTTACTGACTCACTGCTTATTATATTACAACTTCAACATTGTAGTATCTGGAGATTATGCTTATAAAGGTATCAAAATATTTAAGAATTGCACTGAGTGTTGTAACACAACTGTGGAACTAAAACACTAATATTTGTCACATAAATGAAAAGCATTTAAACTCAAACTCTTTTGAATTTATTAATTTTACTTTATTGCCTTCTTACCCAAATTGTCAGATGATTATTTTTGTTATTTTCCAAGATAAATTCTCCCATAGTGTCGAATTAACTAATCTGAAGTTACCCAGGAAAAAACATTTAAATCTACCACAAAACAGGAATGTTGCAAGGAAGTTTAAAATAAGCAAATTGTTTATATATTAATTACATACACATATAAACATGTTTTTTTTTTCTTGAACCTGAACTTTGTTTACAAATAATGAACAATAATTATCACACATCTTGTATTCTTTGTTTCACAGGCAAATTAAATATATATAAAAATCATTATTTAAAATTGAAATCACAGATAGTCTGTATTTATTCAGATATGAAGTTTTTATCCTAGTATTTTGTCTTGGGAGCAGCTGCCTTCACAAATAACAAAGGAAACCAATTAAGACTTTTCATTTAGATAACTCGAAAATGGATTATAAGATTAATATCTTTTAGTTACTTTATTGTTAAGAAAAGCACTCGAAAATTTATTCCATAATACTCCTAAATCTAAAAAAACACTATAAAGATGCAGATTTTTAATTTATATGTATTTCAAGAAGGATAAAAACAAATCAATTTTTATTTATTGTTTAATAGCCATTAATGATTGTAGCATTATTATGTTATGTTAGATACATGTTAATATACAAATGTTCATTGTTTATTATATGCTTGGTAAAACAGAAAAATATGTTAGGAATACTAGACACATTACAAATTTCATTTATTTAACAATCCTTATCTAGCCTGTCAACCTTTCATACAGCTCGTTCATTATTTATTAATATCTTAGATTTTTTAAAAAAGGATTTAGAGTTAATAATTTTAAGTCAAAATAATAATTTGATTCTCCAAATTAATGATATTCTCAGTGGTTATAGTCATTAGGAATTTTTAGATGATTGGTACAATGAATCAAATTGTTGGAAATTTTATTTTTTATATTAAAACTATTGGTTTATTAAAATATCTTGTGTTTATTTGCAAGAGTGAATTCTATTTTAAAATTTGTACATTAATTACTTCACTAAAATGTACTTAATAAAGTGACAATTGCTGAACTTAAGCTTTGAGGTCCACAGATGATGGGTAGATATAAATATTAATTGGTAATAACTAATGCCTGACCAAAAGTATCTCTTTCTGGCTTCCTTATTCATTTCTTTTATATATAATCTCTTCTTTTTTGTTTATTTTATAGTCTTTAATCATTTAGGTTTAGTATCAGGTCCAGTTATCATGATTTTTGATGCCATTGGTCATCTCTTGCACTAATTTGGGCAATAGAGTTGTGCGTTTCAGCATCTATATTTCTATTCTTTTATTATGTACACATCAATTTTTCCTCTTAAGGAAGCCATTTTACATTTCATCACTAGTTTTTGTTCTGGATGTATCCAGTATCTATTCAGAAGGCTAATTGAATGTAATGTAAAAAAGACCTGATTAAGAAATTAATGCTCATTTCATATAATTAGTATGATATAGAAAATAAATTGTATCCAAGAGAACTTACAAGACCACATTTATCTTATATATACCATTTTTTTTGATACATTGTGTTCATAAATAGATATTTGATATTCTAGAAAGAATTCATAGAAAAGTAGAAAATCTAAAGAAACCTTTTAGCCATTATATTTCAGTTTCTATCATTATCTACCCTATATAACCTTTAAAATTATAAATGTGTTTACATTCTATCCATTTACATAGTATTCTCTTTATCCATTCAAGAACATTAGTTTGAAAGTCATCTATACCTTTCACTACCCAACTCCAAAGTATACTAAAAGCCAAAAATCTATGCTAATATTTATATACATTCATTGTTCATATCAACAACCAATAATAAATTGCTAATATTTGTTGCATTATATAATTTACAAAATTTATTTTCCAACTTATTCCATTTATGAATATATATGTATTTTCTTATTGCCAGTGTCTTTGCTTTAGCTTTAGAAAGTTATCTATTTTTTTTTTATCATTGACATAAAGTAAATTGTTTCTGATAATCTGGTTATATATATAATTTTATATATCTTTTCCATCTTTCTAACTTTTTTGCTTTTTTATTCATGAAATTATGATTCTATACCAGACTTTATTACTATAACAATTAAAAATCTTCATAACATATTCCATTTTTTCTACAAATAACTATCACAAAATTTTATCATATTCTTTGTTGCTGGGCTTATTGTAGTCAAACTATTATTTAAGCTGCAGTCTATTAAATATTTTATTCTTTTTTTTTTATCTTTTATGCTGAAACTTAATTTTTTTTTTATTTCTTTGAATTACCTTATTTACTGTCCATAGCCAAAGCATGTCTTTATGGAATATCTAATATCTACTGCAACTCCATTTCATATAATTCCAGCTATATAATTATTATACAAAAGCAACAATAATTTCTTTTTGCATTGATTTTATTTTCCAGTTAGCATATGATGTTTTTAATTATTCAGATCGATTCCTAAATAATAGTATTGTAGTTATTTATTTCATCTCTTTTATACTTACGTTTTCTAAAAAATAAATAAATCTCTTTCTCTGGCATTTATTACTATTATTTTTCAATTTTTATCATTAAATTTAATCTTATTTTTACCCACTTTTGCCCTGTCTCCAAAATAATTTTCTTTTCTTTTTGTTATACACATAAATATATTATCAGCAATTTCTTATCCATTAATAGTATTTTAATATTTTCTAATTCTTTTATAACCAATCTTATTTTTAATAATTTTCTAATCAAAATTCATTATGTTTTATCTGATGTCCATAAAAACCTGTTAGCCATTTTACCTTCCCTTTCCATTCTCTACCCTATGTTTCCCTAAATTCGTCTCTATCCTGTTCTTTCCCATTATTGGGGAAGAAAGAAAACAGCAGTTATGACAAAATATTATGTGGGGTGGGTTAAAATATTTCCCATCTTTTTATATTCTTAAAAATATTCTTTTCTATTTCTGGAAAATCTCTTTTATGAACTCAAGAGAATATTATAAATAAAAATAAATTTTTCTATATTTTGTTTTTCGAAGATCACTGATAAATATATAAAATTGAAGAGAACTGAACCCTGTAGTAGGCCATCTTTAAAATATTATATCTACTATGATTATCCCTTAGTGTCATTTGAAATGTTCAATTGGAAAGCATTTTGTCAAATAAAGTTTTGCTACATTTAAGGATTTTAAAAACTTTTAGAAAACTATTTTTCCAACCGAACCATAAGCAGAAGTTAGATCATTAAAGATTGCATGAGTTTTAGATTTATTCTAAAAGTATTTTTTTTTTTGATATTAAATCATTAAAGATAAAACTTGTTCACAACAGCTTCTTTCTGATAAAAATCTAGCCTGCTGTATAGATAGATCGCTTTTAACTGCAAGCTTAAAAAAGAAATGGAGTCATGTGATATATATTTCTATTTTTTATTTTTATTGACTATTTATAGCTTTTAACTATTTGCAAAATTTATGGAAATATGGGTTTTCTTCAAGCAGTATATAAGGAATACCTAATAATGATATCTTTGTTAAAGATATTTGCTTTTAGATTGAACTTTTTTGGAATAGTTTTGTATAAATAATGTTTCTAAATAGTTTTGCAAATCTTACTTTGGCTTTTAGCTCTAAAATTTTTAGAATCTCTGAAATATGGTATTTTCTCTGGTATCTTTCCTAATATGATACAATCAAAGGCAAAATCAATTTCTCTAATATCTATTGCTTTTATTATATGGATATTAGAAAAGATTGTGAAAGAAAAGCTTGTATTTCTGATGTAATAATGATTTTTTTTATTCTATTTCTGACATTTAAGTTTGGCAATCTTATAAAAGTGCTTTTACCACCATCAATCTTGTGTAAAAGTGAGTCAGTCTTTTAATTAGATCTTGCAAAATTTTGTTTTGCCACGTTCTCTTTCTGCTTTATTTTTGTAGTATTTCATTAATTTTGGTAGATAATTATTAGCTATATAAAGCACTGCTTGATTTGTCCCAATTTGAAGTGAATTATTTTCTATAACCTTGAGAGAAAGATCATTCAGCCATTATTATTATGAATTTGTTAAATCTAACATGGGAAAAAAATTGGTTAGATTCTATTAGTATCCCTTTGATATTCAGTTAGCTTCCTTAAATTTCATCATAGAATAAAATAATTTTCAACCATAGGAATGTAAATTCTCAGAGTGATTAGATTTGGTTTGCATTGGCTAAGGAAGAAATAGTCCTAAATTAGAATATCTGCAGGTAATGATAAACAAATTTTTGTTGAAATTAAATAGAAATTATATTTGTATTTTCTCTTTACTTGCCTGAATGAAATGTTGTTCTTTACCTAATATTTTATAGTAAGGGCATAAAATGTAAATCTATTTTTTCTAAAAGCTGCAACCTGAGTAATCCTTATTTGCATAATTATTAATATGAGAATCAAAATATTTATAAGTAAAAAATGTGTAAGAACATCTGAAAAAGAAAGGGCAAGCCAGTTTATATTGAGAAGTTGTAAAAATTGCATACATAAAAGTTATCCTTCCAAATGGAGATTGCAATGTCATTTGAACCACCTTTAGTAGAAGTTGTTTGTTTTATAAGATGTTTTGAAGCAAAGAAAAATATACCCTGTTTAGAAGACATTCTATCAAGAATTTATTAAATCCAGAAATTTTAAGATGTGCATTATTAGAAGATTGACAAGTTTCTTGAAGTGCAATTTCATCAATGTTTTGCTGAAGAACTTCATTTTTGATATTGATATACCCTCAATGCTATGTTGAAATAAGAATAAATCTATAAAGAAGTATACTGGGCACATGGAAACAAGACTTGGCAAAGATTACAAATAATATAACAACTTATTTTTTTGATTCCGAAGACATAGATTTAAAATTATAATTTTAATATTGAGGTTTATCATAGTTACAAGAATAGAACAAAACAACCACAGCATCATTATTATGGCATAGAATCATTCCTTTTATCAAGATCTATTTGTATTCCTCACAAGATGGAATTTTATTACATTTGAATGCTATCTCAAAAATATGAAGATAATCCTCATAAAATGAAATGTGTTAACTTTTTTGAAAGTTGTTTGTGAAGATTTATTGACATCTCATTCAACTATACAGTTTCAGTGATATTTACGTCAGCTAATTTGGAGTTGGAAAATGGTCATTTTGTAATATGATTCTCATGTTCTTCTGGACAAAATTTGGATTGCAGGATTATATTAATTGGAGCATTATTATTATTATTTCAAAGTGCTTGTACCACTGCAAATTTTATCACATTGCTTATAATTGAAAGCAGGCAGTTTAGCTATTAGACAAGTCATGGATTATTTGAAAAATATGTTAACAATTTGTTCACCCATATGATATATACTTCTATTAAGTTAGTATTGTGTTTTGTCATCTTTACATTACTAAACTGAGGTTTTGAAATGATGATTTATCCATAAATAGTCTTCTTGCAAAACTCAACAGATTATTTTGATAGATAATAGCAACTACTCTGAGATAATTATTTGAGCCCATGATAAATATAAGGAACTAATCCATATTTGATATTAAAAAGTCATTAAAATAGTTTAATTATATTTGGAATACTTATTAAATCTTTGTTAACACAAATTTTAATA
The DNA here is from genome assembly GCA_028023455.1 of Epiperipatus broadwayi. NCBI lineage: Eukaryota > Metazoa > Onychophora > Udeonychophora > Euonychophora > Peripatidae > Epiperipatus > Epiperipatus broadwayi. The sequence goes on from JAQFVV010006578.1 coordinate 148,506, forward strand.
ATTTGCTGATAAGATCTCTGTCAGATAATGAAAATTATTCTTGACGTATAAAGTGTGATAAACGGAGCAGTTAAAATTCAAAAACCATTATTCACAAAAAACTATTTGTCAAGTGCTTTCATGAAAATATTGTGAATCATGGCTACATTCTGGTACAAGGTAGTTTTTTTTTATGATTAATGTTTTTTTTTTAATTTTAGCTTCTCTGTTTATCGCACTTTATATGATAATATCTTAGCATTAGATATAAGTAAAATAAAACTTTTTTTTAAAAAAAGATATTTTTAACATTAACATAATTTTAAAAGATGCCCTGAAAAATAAATAAAATTTATTACTCCTAAAGTCATATTATTATTTTTTATAACGAAATTATATTTTTTTAAATTACTTTTAAAAGAAAAGTTTTACAAAAGTATCCGAAATTAAATATATTGCAATTTTATATCTTCAAGAGAAATTAATTTTTATGCAGTTTTTATAAAAATTAATTTTCCCTTGAGGGTATTTTACCTAAAAGTCACATTTTTATCAATTTATTTAGATTAGGATCATTTTCGTAAGTTTTAAATATATATTTTTAAAAAAAATGAGAATAGAAAAATAATTTACAAATTTTAGTTTATAATAACTATTTTCAGTAAAATAGTTTGTTTAATAAATAAAATATTGAGAAATATTTTTGGAATTAATAATTCCTTCAATAGTTTTTTTAGTTATGAATATCTTAAGTTAAAAATTATCTTGTCTCTGAGGATACAAAATTCATTGCAAATAATTTGATTAATTTTTAATACAAAATATAAGAATGATTTTGTATATAAAATTGAAAACGTAATTGCAAATATTGATATTTATTATACATTTACTTATTAGTAACTTCCACATTAATATTGTTATAATTAAAGTCATGTCTGTTGATAATGTAACATGGGTGTTTTCCAAGGTGGATGTGATACGTTACATATAGCCAAGCAGTCAATGAATGTTTGAAGATGATGTTATGCATCTCCTTCCAACTATTCAATTATCTATTTTAAGTATTACTATGCATCTGGTCATTCTGAAACAGTGATGTGAGAAGTTGATTATCATTAACTTAGAAATTAGGCTTTTCTTCAAGAAATTCAAATATTACTTTGCATAATAAAATACACGAGTTCAAATCATTGTTTTATATCATATTTAAAAAAGTCATCATAATTATTCTTTTTGTTTTGATCAGCTTTTGAATCTGCAGCATTCAAATCTTTCATATTATTTCTATATATAGAAAACATTTTGTTATTTGGCTGCATAGTAAAGGAAATTCTCTGATTTTTTTAAACATCTAATATATAATTTTTTCCCTGCTGTACAGGCTTTTTTATACTGGCACTTCAGTATGTAAAATGTAGGGGTTTGAACTCAGCTTTCACATGACCCTCAACTATCCATGCTATATTATACTGCTGACACACTTGATCACACACATGTCAAAAAAATAAATAATCACCAATGTTGTATTTTGTGCTAAACCAGCATTCATCAGTTGGTCCAGATTATCATCTCCACACATATATACAATCAATGCTCAAATTCTATTAAGATAGTCAATCTTCATACTTTAATGGACAGGCTTTCAATCCACTCCACAACACTTCAGCCATCCATTTTATTGAAAATGGCTTTGAGCATTCCATCATCAGATTTTCAAAGAAATGGATGGCTAAAAAGTTATGGGGTGAGTGGATTGAAGCCTGTTTATTAAAGTATGACAATTGTCTATCTTAATATAAGCTCAACATTGATTGTATATATGTGCAGAGATGATAATCTGGACCAACTGATGAGTGCTGCTTAGCACAAAATATTTATATTGGTGATTATTTATCTTTTTGACATGTGTGTGATCAAATGTGCAGTATGAGATAGCATGAATAGTTGAAGGTCATGTGAAAGTATGAGTTCAAACCTCTTATATTTTAATCTTCTAAATAGATTGTATTTATTAGACATTAGGACAGATAACAAACTTTCATTTTTAAATGTAGCAGTGTAAGGACAACCTGATAATATCTTATATTGGTAATTTTGTATTAGACCTGCAATGTAGTGGAGATAAGGAGGCCTTTTCACATCCACAATAATGTGTAATCTTGGGCTGATGTCAATTGAAAGGAAATAATCCATGTGATGTTATTTGATCTCAAGTGAAATCATAGTTATTTTTATCAAGAAGTCTTTTTTTATAATATTTAGACATTTTTAGTTATTGTCCAGATTTATTTCTGGTAACAGGATAAATATTTAATAAAAGTCTTATAATAATTTATATCTTTTTTTGTATATGTTTATTAGCATTTCTGGGGGCAGTCTGGGCCTACTCTGAGCAATCACAAGTTCAATAAAATTTCATATTGGGGGAAAATTTTCAGTTCAAATGTCCATTTTATATATGTTCATAATAAATATCAAATTTGTGGCTTCAATGTGACAATTCTTGTTATATATTACACAGTAAGTAGCATCTGTGTGTATTTTATGTGTTTTTGTAAATAATATTTAAAAAAATTATAATTTAGTGATTGTTTTTGCAAATTTAAATTAACATTTTTTGTGTGGTAGCATCATTTATTTATGTTTGCAAATCAATTCTTTGGGGTTTGAAATGTTGTTTTTAATATTGATTTATATGTTGTTATACATTTTAAAGTCATTAGTGTGAAAGTGCTGTTTTTAATATTATTTTTTATACTTTAAAAATGGTAATTTTTAACATCCATTTGTTCTGTAAAAATTGTTTTTAAAATCATCTTTTTAATATCCATTTGTTACTCAAAATTTGTCTTAAAATGCTGTTTTTAATATTTTTTATACTTTAAAAACTGGACTTTTTAATATCCATTTGTTTCTCAAATTTTATTGTAGTATGCCATTTGTAATATTATTTTTTATACTTTTCCTTATTTTTTTAATTTTGCAGCATGAAGCATGTATTAGACTTTCTGTGCCTTTCCACATTCATATCAGCTTGCTGATAACTTTGTAAATCTTGCAAAAATATCATGTACAAGATTCGTGTCCATGTTATTTTGGTCATATCACAAGATTACAAAATTATCAGCAGATTAATACAAATGTGAAAAGGCACAGCAAGGCTAATCAATGCTCTATGCTGCAGGTCTAATATCAAAGTATCCTTTATCTCATTGTATACATAGAAAATATATATAAATAGATGGAAATTTGTCATCATTCTTCAATGATTTATAGATGTATTTCAGCACAGATCAATATCTCTTATTAAATTAAATAAATTAGCATGAGTTTATATCTTTAATACAGATAAAAGGCACTTAAAATTAAAAGAAATAAAAATAATAGATATCAAATATGAAGTTGCCTCATCTTCCTATAAAAAGTGTTAGGGATTGTATAGACATGTGTTTATTACATATAATGTTAAAATTATTTACATATGTGTTAAAATATTTTATCCTCATACTGCAAATTAATATATTACGTAAAAATGTAATGTATGTGAAATATGTTTATCTTTATACAAATTCTTATATTGTCAGTCCAATATTAAAGTGGATGTATAAAAAAATAATCTATAAATAGTTTAAAGTAGGAAGTCATTTTCTTTTCCCTACTTACACAGCCAAAAACATATACATTATGAATCTACTTTAACTCATTCAGCGTTGTTAGTGCTGCGAGCATGCCTCAGGCATTTTTCAGATGATGTTTTGTTTTCTTTCTTTACTGACGTAAAATGTATAAGTGTAACGTAGATCAAAATACGATCTTTCGAAAGCTCAATCACGTGGCTTTCAGAAAATGTTTATTTTAAAAAAATCGGTTAAAATTTGAATTTTTGAAAGCAGTTTTAATCGACCACAGTATTTAATTTTTTTTTTTTTTGATAATTTTTGTACTTATCACGAAGTGATAAAAAACAAAAATAATTTACAGGCTGCAAATGACATTTCTCTGGTGCTACTAACAAAAATGGCTGACAATAGATGTTCAATGTAATGCTGTAAGTAACATTTTTAAATATTTTTTTTTCCATAAAATTATATATATATTTTTTATTTTTTACATAAAATTATATTTTTTATTAACTTTAGTTTGTAATTTGTGTATGTTAGTTATTTATGCTCATATAGAATTCGTTTCATATCTAATCTAATTTTCTAATGTTCTACCTACACTATTATAAAAATAATGTTTTTCAAAAAGTATAATTTATTACAAAAATCATTAATTATGTTTATATAATATGGTTTATAAGTAATTTGTTATAAAACTAATAATCAAATGTATACAAACATAGACAAACATATAATCAAATTCTGATTCTTGTTTATGTTTTTCAAATCTATGACTAATAAATGATCTGTATGCAAATAAATTATATATATGTGGTTCATGCTTTGGTTTTGCTATATGTTTCATAACATTATTTTCATGTCTATAGCTAACAAATACACTATATGAAAATAAATTATATCTATGTGGTACAATAAATATAATAAGATAGCATCACTTCTGTGCATAAAAAATATAAACATCACTTGTGTGTGCATAAAGAATATAAACATCACTTGTGTGTACATAAAGAAGATAAATATCACTGATGCACACAAAAAAAATATAAAATGAAGAGATGAAACTCATTTTATCAGTGATATAGACAGTAGCCTACAATTTTTAGTTTTAGACGGATAAGAAGCCAATTGCTATGATGATCTCTTTTGTATTTTTTATTAGGATGAATCTTTTTCTTTATAGATGCCTTTGACATTTGGAACTATTGGGGTACAAGATAAAAATGAAGCATTCATAACCAACTTCTTTTGGACATTGTGAAGCTATGGATTATCTCAGGTAAGACATGTTATACATGTTTAGAAAGTTAATTTTGTGAAGAATAAAAAGAAATTATAACTGAAGATGTATTTTCAATTTTAGATAATGTTACTTTTCACATTATGAACAAACAATAAAATAATAATTATTTTGGATGTGAAAATTTTTTTTTCCTTATTTTTTATATAGTTATCACTATTTATTTTGTGTTTATTGTTTTCCTTAATGTTTCTAGTTTCTAGAAATGTAATTCTTTTTGCTCTAATATAATTAAAACTGAAGTTATTGTGAAAATTGTGTGTCAGGCCAGTATTTTAAAAGGTTCAATATGGCGGCTTTAAGTAGAATAAATTAAAAAATAAATATAACAAAGAAGTTTTAGAAATACTCAAATGATCCAATTATTTAGAGAAAAATATAATTCTTATGTTTTTGGAATCTAGATGTATAAGTTGACTCTCACTTATATATTTGAATTTGTTTCATTTTTTACTTCACCTGTGAAAGAATTTAATTCATTTTAGTAACATAAAATTGCACCAGGATCACTTTTTTGAAATTTAGTCATTTCTGTTCTGAAATTTACAAAAATTATAATTGGAAAACATCATCATATTTATCTATGGATAATATGCAGCAAAAATACTAATTTAATTTTTTAGAAATATATATATATATATATTGTCCATATACAACACAAAGGGTTAAACTTTTTCTAAATTGATTATTGTAATGATCATATTTCTTAATAGATTAGACATAATAAATAAACATGTGCTTTATATAAAAGTAGGATATATACAGATTTCAAAAAAATAGTAACGAGTTTAAGAAAATACTTTTATCTTTTAAATTAGAGTAATTGTTTTTAAAAAATATGACACATATTGAAACAGTAAGATTCGTATTCGGATCTTAAGTTTCACCTTTTTTTATTGTCTCTCACTCACCACTCTATTCTACCCAAATTTAAACTTTTTGGTATCAAATTGTGTGTGTAGCAATAGTAAAAATGTATAGATATATGTAGAATTCACCATAAACATCACATATTTCGATATCAAATTTAAGGCAATCAATAAAGATAAATAATATAATTTAGATTTCTTCTTTTAGTTATATAAAAATATATAATTTTAACTATTTATTTTGAATTGTAAAATCCATTATTTATTGCTTTGTTTAAATTTCATTTAGTAATAATTTTAGAAATAGATTGTAATATTTAATTAAAAGTAAAAATAATCATATGTTCCCTTTGTATTTGAAATTTTAAAAGCAACGGTTGGTGAGAGATAATAGATTAATTAAAGAAAAATTCCCTAAAATATAATTATAAAATGTAAATGTAAACAATAGAAAGGCAGCTTTCTCTATAATTAAACTTAACAAAATGGCATTGATTATTTTCAGGGCAGATTAAGTGGAATTCAAAAATAAACTATAACAAAAATGTAAAAGATAAGATCTAAGAAAGGAGGCCATTTTAGACTTTCTAGAAACTTTCAGTTGCTCTCGAGCAGTTGAGAGTCTCCAGAGATATATATTGTTTTTACATGCCACAGTATGCATGACTAGAAAGTGCCAAAGACTATTCTCCCTGGAGATGGTCGATTATTTGCCGAGAACCTACGTCCATGCCCTCCATAAAATCAACCAAAGAAGATATGCTGCCCCGAACAATTAGAAAACTGCTGCTGCTATTCAAGTAACTAAATCACCTAAATACTGTAAAGAACTGCTAATGCTAAAATCATGAACAATTTGCTGCTGATCACTGAATAGGAAAACTTCTCATAAAACAGGTACCTGTATCCAAATTCTCTAGAGTATTCTACTAGTATCCCACTATAGCTCATTCATCTTTTTATAACTTATAAACTATAAACTGTAAATTCTCATTTGTAAAACTATAAATTTAATAATTAATATTATGTACATTTCTTTAACAATCTAGCCTGCCTAAATCTATCTTTCTTGGGTACATATTTCTAAAATCTACATTTTATTATATAATTATCGCATGCTCATAATTTTCTAAGTATAAATCTATGATCGCTTGAAACAGTGGATGCGTGTCAAATTTTCATTAATATTTACTCTCATAAATAATTTAATATTTTCATATAAATCGACATGCATTCAATGCTTCATTTATTGTAATGCAGGGGTCTACTGTTTAGCAAATGGCTGATGTATTAGTTATAATAATCACCCAGTTTACATATTGTTTAATATTTTATTAAATTTTGATTAATAATTCCATAAAATTGCATTTCTTTGAGAGTCGCAAATGTTCATTATTAAAGGTTGATAATGTAGGGCCGAGTTATAAAATATATTTAAATCTTAACAGAATTGTCTGTACATTATACATGTGTTATGTTTTAGAGATGCAATGACCCATTACAAGCCTTGACTATTCCTGATTCTATAGGGTTGAAATTAACCCTAGTCGTCCTACACAAGCAGACATAATAAATGCTCCTGTAGGGCTTGATGACCGTCATGCAACCAGCAGGAAATCATGGCATGAACCACTTGTCCCTGGTTATGCTTATGTGACACCTTACCTCTTTGGGCCTATGGCAAATGCCAGCCTGTTATTCTTATAAACTCATTCACGGCTTTGCAGTTTCAATATACTGCCACTCCTTATTGCCTTTCTAAATGTACTACATGTTTCTTTTATTAACTTTATTATTCTATGTATAAATCCGTCCCTGCATTAGTGACATAATTCACTCTCAAATAAATGTTTGCCCCTAGTTATTAGTAAATATCTTTAATTAAATAAATATATGTCCGCTGCTACTATTATAAATCTTACTTTAGACTCTTGTATTGCAAAAGTATAAATCCCTAAAGGCATGCGTTAAAAATACTTGCTCAAGAATTTTAGGTAGTTAGATTACATCATCAAATAAATGTATTTCTCTTTGTAAACATAACAGTATAGAAAAATACCACTACTGAGATCTTAAATATAAAGTATTATTGGTAAAATGATTTCGCATAAATGTTTGTAAATAAATAAATGTATTTCTTTAATATATAACAGTATCGGAGAATTCCGTTACTCAATTTAAATATTACCAAATATTATTAGTAAATGATTTATTATTAAAATGTTTCAATAAATAATATCAAACTATACGTCTGCCGTTACTTCTTTATTTATTTATTCGATACCCATTCAATATGTTTCCTCGATTGTTTAAATATAAATGTTTGATTAATGTTCTGATTAGCTAACTTGAAATAAAATCATGAATCTCTTGCATATCCCTGACCACTGTGCCTAAAGAAATATTTACTAATGTGGCATCAGGTGCGTTGTTTCGTAGATTGTATTATGGAACTGATAAACTATGTTTGAACTCAGTACTATGGGTAGTGATGTGATGTGATGTATTATGGCTTCTCCTTAAACTAAGTCAATAATATCTCAGCAATTATGCCCAGATAAACCTGTCATCCAAGTTATTTTACATTCCCCACTCTAAATTTACCCATAATCTGCTCTATCCCATTTCCACAACATAATCTGTGTCAACTCTATAACCGTTATATCTAAATCCCTCTTATCTTTTTCTAAACCCAGCATAAAATCCAATAATTCACTTTCTGTATAATCACTCTTTTCATATTTATTTTTCCACAACTTCATTATATGTACCCTTTCGGTTTTTAAACATTTACATTCAATTAACAAATGCCTAATATTTTCAATTCCTTCCTTACATAATTTACAAAATAAATCACCCATATTTTTCCATTTACGTGTATATTCTTTTGTAGCTAAAGATCCCGTTCGAGCCTTAAACAATAAACTACTTTCCTTACTATTATCATATATTAACTCACACCTAATATTCTGATTTATTTCTATATATATTTAAATTCTTTTTATACTCCATACTATTTCTCCATCTCTCTAACTCCCTAGTCTTTATGAAAAAATTTATTCTTTCATCCCATTCTTTACTACTATAACACTCAATAATCCTCTTAACACAATCATCCCATCTTTTGTACAAATATACTGATATAAATTCTTTATCCAAATGTTTTGCATACTGCATTACCTTTCTCACCCATCTTGTTGCCTGCCCTTTACTCATAACCCAATTAAATACTATTTTAGCTATTCTTTTATTATCCATAAACTGCAATCTACCAAACATTTTCATTTTACTTTTTGCATCTCTCATATGAAAACTTGACCGTCCATTTCTCCTTGAATTGCCTCCCCTGCTGTCCAAACTTCTGCATCCAATGCATGTCTTCCTACTTCCCTTTGAGCTTTTTCTAAGTAATCTAATATCTTTTTACTAACATATAATACATCATTACCATATTTTAACCCTGCTACTGCAACTCCTTTCCATATAATTCTAGCTACATCATATTTATTATATGAAAATACTGTTAATTTCTTTATCAATCCCTTTCTTTTCTCTGCTTCATTTATCAATTTTTTCTCCCATTCATCCAAATAATTTTTCTGCACTATGTTAACAAATCACTGTTTTTGACTGTTACAATATTTTATATTATAGTGTTTCGCTAAAATAAAATTTCATAAAATAACTAGTAATTTAATTAGTATGTTTTGCTATTTATTGTTTTATTTTTACCTTGTGCTTCATTTGTTCATTAGTTTTCGTTTATTGTTAAGTTTATTTTATCTTTTGTATCTCTTAAAATATTATAGATTATAAAACAAAAATATATTATGAGGCTGGGGAAAGATGAAAAGCTAATAATTTAAATATCTGATGTCTTCCAAACAATGATATAAATTATGCTGCACTTGTGATTTTTATATAAACAAAAAGGAAAAGTTTTCTAATATATCAAAGATTCAGAGATAATATTTGACAAACAATACAATATAATAACAAATTTTAGTGTAATAAAACAATAATGCAAAAAAAATATATATCTATACTTATATAAAATATGGTAAAATGAAAGATGTATATTACTATGGATATATTTTTTAAAATATTCAAAAAAATAGGAGTACTTATCTATTGTAACGGGCACATATGACGTTACATTATTTTTTTTATTAGTAAACATAAAAAAAAAAAAATTTCACAAATAAAAACTTCTTTTTTTTTAGAATTAAAAATTGGAAATTAAAAAAAATCATCTTAAAGTCGTATATATATAAAATCGCATAGATAAAAAAAATTATTAAAATAAAACTTTATTAAAAATAGAAAAACTAAATCTTTCAACAAAAAGATTTAGGGATAAAAATGTATTTTAAGTTTGGAAAACACATTAATTAATCAGAAAATGGAAATGATTGTTTTAATTATTTAAATATAAACTAGCCCTTGGGCATTTAAAATGTATAAGCAAAGGTCAGATAGAAAAGAAAAACAATGGAATCGGACCTCAGTGAAAAGACCATCACATCGTTGTGATGTAATGTCGACTGGATCTGAAAGGCTACTATAAAAAGTGAGTGAAGAAAATTAGAGGAGGAAGAATTGTATGACAGTAGTGGTGATATGTGTTAGTGCGGAGTTGAAGAAGGGGATTGAAAAGATGCACTCTTCAATCTCTTCAGTTCTGCTAAGAAAGAAAAAGAAATGACCTATCATTTTCTACATTGAAGACCAGCTAAAGTAAAAGACCTCTGGATGAATAAATAAAACAGCCAACAGAATACCAATCTCTTTAGAATGGCATGGGAATTCACGTTCAAATGGCAAGCAACGGATAAAAAGGAACGTTTTAAAATCGTAAGAACTTTTTGAACACTAAGCTTTAAATATATTTCTAAAACTCCAGTATGCTAAACAATAAGAACTTTAATTTTAAAACTTGTTCCATATTTAAAATAATTGAAATAGAATCCTATCTGACCAACTTTATTTATTAATAAGTAATTTTAATTTGATGTATTTCTTTTGTAAAATCATTTCCATTTTTTTTTTTGTTCTTTTAAGTTTTTATTATCATTTCTGTTTTTCGTTAAATTAAATTATATAAATGTTCAACTTATGTTGGGTGTGATTGGCTATATAGATTTGTAAAGTTTTATTAGGGGAGGGTAATCTTAGGTTATTTGTTTCATAGTTAAATTAGGTCAATGGATTGGATATATTGGTGTAATTAGTAGATGTAGTATGAGATTCGCTATGGCCAGAATCACTTTATACGCCGCACACTTCCTTTTTGCCTATGGAATGCGATTGTAAGTCGGCAAAATGACTGCAGTCCTTTCCTATGGATTTTTTTTATTGCTCTTCTTGTCAGATAGATGTAGTATTCCTATCTGATGAGAGGCAATTTCTTCTCTTAACCTTTTGTGCTGCCATATTCGTGTTACATTGAATGCATCGATATATCAGATGAATTGACGTTGGTTTGACTGCGAACTTTTGACCTAAGGTTAAATAAGGATAGAATATTTTCTTTTCAAATGCAAATCTATGTAGTCTATTCATACTTGACACTCTAAATAAAAATGCATTAAATTTAAGTTGGGTATGGACATTGCATGGATTTGTTTTCGGTTACTTATGTTTGTGGTTTTCATATTCGATTGGAATATATAAGTCATCGATGTCAATGCGGCATCTTATGATGAATGCTATTGAGTTTCTTGTATTCCCTCTGCAATTGACATTATCAATGACTTTGTATTTTGATTGGTGATGTTTAATTTGAAATATTTTTAATCATGTAATCTATGTAACCAATCTATACTCAACATTATAAAACAAACTTTTATAAATCCATCTGTGCGAACGTATAAAAATTAAAATGTAAATTTATAAAAATTAAATGTAAATTAAAATTAAAAAAAATCAAAGTTAAAAATGTAAATTAAATTTTAAAATGTAAAACTGATACTAAAACAATTTTAAATATTATATATGTGCGTAAATAAATGCTTGTGTGTATAATTACTGGCAGTGGCTTATTTTTTATATATATATATATTCTTAGATAAGAATTTATTATAAAATATAAATGTCTGCTATTCCACTGAGCTAGTGACAATGGGCTAATGACCAGAATCAAAATATAAAAAAAAAAAAAATTTTTTTTTGACTTACGTATTTGCCTATATTATAAATTTTCTAGGTTCAAATCCCTAGTGGCGCCCTGTAGTGTAGATTACATTAAGTCCCTTTCTTCTGAATCGTTATAATTGGCTTCCCAACATGAGCCGATCTTTGATAAACCACAAGGGCCCTGAGTCCTTTTTTTTTTCAAAATGAAATATTTTTATCTGTTTACATAAAGTTGTATACTTTAAATCTTATAAAAGTGCTGCCAGAAAGGAATTGCACATATATTAAACACGAGAAAGTATAAATAATTTTAAATTGTACTTTGTTAAAAAGAAAGTCAAAAGGTTGCAACTAATATGTTTTTTTTTTTGTTAATATATATTATGCTTTAACGTGTATAGGCGCGCACAGCCACGTAAGTTTATGATCGTAAATGTGGTACCTTATGATGAGTACTGTTTGGGAATTTACTTCAGTATAATCTTATGTAAGCATTTCAGTCAGTCATAAATAAGTTGGTGGTATTTATAATTGAGCTGCAAATATACACGTTTAATACCATTATTTCTTAAAACATATTTACCTCAATGCAACCTTCTTAAATAAATAATTTAAATAATTTGTTTGTCATGCCATTTGTTAGAAATGAAATATAAAGAAAATAGAATTCTTGGGGGGAGGAGGCGTAAATGTGATTGGTTCTTAGAAAAGCGATAGTAAACATTTTTTTTTTTGTATATAGTCTTTATACTAACCGAATGTTTTGTAAATTTTGTTAATCATGTACCGTAATTACTAACCCTAAGTAAATTTTTTTTTTTTGTTCATTTTTTTTTAAGCAAGTTTACTGATATGTTACGGGCACATACGATGTTACATTATTTTTTTTTATTAGTAAACATGAAAAAAGTAAAAGTTTGCCAATAAAAACTTCTTTTTTTTAGAATTAAAAATTGGAAATTAAGAAAATCATCTTAAACTCGTATATATATAAAATCGCACAGATAAAAAAAATTATTAAAATAAAACTTTATTAAAAATAGAAAAACTAAATCTTTCAACAAAAAGATTTAGAGATAAAAATATATCTTTAAGTTTGGAAAACACAATAATTAATCAGAAAATGGAAATGATTGTTTAATTAGTTAAATATAAACTAGCCCTTGGGCATTTAAAATGTATAAGCAAAAGTCAGATAGGAGAGAAAAACAATGGAATCAGACCTCAGTGAAAAGACCATCACATCGTCGTAACATAATGTCGACTGGATCTGAAAGGCTACTATAAAAAGTGAGTGAAGAAAATTAGAGGAAAAGTTGTATGACAGTAGTGGTGATATGTGTTAGTGCGGAGTTGAAGAAGGGGATTGAAAAGATGCACTCTTCAATCCCTTCATTTCTGCTAAGAAAGAAAGAGAAATGACCTATCGTTTTCTACATTGAGGACCAGCTAAAGTAAAAGATCTCCGGATGAATAAATAAAATGGCCGACAGAATACCAATCTCTTTAGGATGGCATGGGAATTCATGTTCATATGGCAAGCAATGGATAAAAAGGAACATTTTAAAATCATAGGAACTTTTTGAATGCTAAGCTTTAAACATATTTCTAAAACTCCAGTATACTGACTTGATTTTTTAGCAACTAAATAATAAGAACTTTAATTTTAAAACTTGTTCCATATTTAAAATAATTGAAATAAAATATTATCTGACCAACTTTATTTATTAATAACTAATTTTAATTTGATGTATTTCTTTTGTAAAATCATTTCCATTTATTTTTTTTTTTGTTCTTTTAAGTTTTTATTATGATTTCTGTTTTTCGTTAAATTAAATTATATAAATCTTCAACTTAAGTCGGGCATGAATGGCTATATAGATTTGTAAAGTTTTATTAGGGGAGGGTAATCTTAGGTTATTTGTTTCATAGTTAAATTAGGTCAGTGGATTGGATATATTGGTGTAATTAGTAGATGTAGTACGAGATTCGCTATAGGCAGAATCGCTTTATACACCGCACACTTCCTTTTTGCCTATGGAATGTGATCGTAAGTCGGCAAAATGACCGCAGTCCTTTTCTATGGAGTTTTTTTTATTGCTCTTCTTGTCAGATAGATGTAGTATCCCTATCTGACAATAGGCAATTTCTTCTCTTAACCTTTTGTGCTGCCGTATTAGTGTTACATTGAATGCGTCGATATATCAGATGGATTGATGTTGTTTTGATTGTGAACTTTTGACCTAAAGTTAAATAAGGATAGAATATTTTCTTTTCAAATGCAAATCATTGTAGTCTATTCATACTCAACACTCTAAATCAAAATGCATTTAATTTATGTTGGGTATGGACGTTGCATGGATTCATTATCGGTTACTTATGTTTGTGGTTTTCATATTCGATTGGAATATATTGAGCCGGTAAAAATATGTTTATCCATCTAACATGAGCTGGAACTCACAAAATGTACTTCAAACCCAGTCAAGCCCAAGATTTAGGTCAGGAACCAGCCTGGATTCGAACCCACTCTCTAAGTCCCAAATCGAACACCTAATGAATAACATAATAGTTATGGCTCATGAGAATTAATCTTAATTCGGCCGACTAGCAAAGCTGAGAAGACAATGAGACATCTATTAATTATGATTATATTAAAATATACATAAGTATGGCTGTAATATATGTGGAAGAAGTGGAGGAAAAGGAATTCGAACTACTCAAATAAGTTAAACAATAAAAGATAGTTTAATATATTGAAAATTTAGTTATATACATTTATAAATTAAGTACATTAGTATGTGCGTGAATGAGCAAGCGGTAGATGATTATATAGTGTCATTCACGCTAGTTTCTAATATGCTCTTTATTAGCTAAATATATATTACAAATAAACACACATCTTTGGTGGGTCTAGTATTAAAATGCCAATCAGATTAGAAAAAAGTTACACAAAATTAATATTAACGCTTTGATTTATGGTTCAGAAACCTGGCGACTAATATATATTAGGGGAGCGTTCTGAAATTCATTATACATATAAATACATTTGAAAACATTTGAATCTATTTGACAACATACTTGAAAATGACATAATATTTAATGAGAAATTATTTTAACAA
Source organism: Epiperipatus broadwayi (assembly GCA_028023455.1). Classification (NCBI taxonomy): domain Eukaryota; kingdom Metazoa; phylum Onychophora; class Udeonychophora; order Euonychophora; family Peripatidae; genus Epiperipatus; species Epiperipatus broadwayi. Next base: position 163,528 of record JAQFVV010006578.1, read on the forward strand.
CAATAATAAAATGAACGCTTTATTTTCCCCAAGGCACATAGATACTCTTAAATAAATATATCAATGACGATGGTGGGACTGAATCAGACTGAAATAAATTAATGTAATAGAAATGGCATTTATATATATTTTAAACAAAGCTAATTTTAATATTAAAGCATTAAAACAGGATCATGAAGCAAAAGAAATACTAAATACTAAGAAGTTTGCGGTGCTGACATAGTAGCCTAGAATAACTAAAAGGAAAAGGTCGTGCTTCTGGATGAAAAACGAAATCCCACACTCCCATTTTGGGTAGTGCTTAGAGAGAGAAAGTGGATCGGCATGACGTGACCCAGCGTTTTACTGGTATAACCGACGTGAGAGGCCTTTTATCCACGAAGTAAATATGCATAGCGTGTGCCAGACTTTGGGTCACCGCTAAATGCATTTTATATGGAATAAATGGTCCTGGGTAGCTTCATCTATCCTCAGGACAAGACTTAAGAAGAAATCTATGGGTTCGAAATTTGTCGTAACCCCCAGATTAAGAAGCACATATATATAAAAACACGAAGATAGGCTAAATGACAGAAACGCAATGAATGATATCACTAAAAAAAAACATTGAATACATTTTACAGCTTCAAAATAAATGACCCTTTATTTAAATACTTTAACATGCAATGCAATTATATATATATATATAGGGAATATTTAGATTTAATAAAATATACGTTAAAATTTGACTTAGCAAAAGAAACATAAAAGATTCACCCCCATCCCTTTTCTGATATTTAAAATAAATAAATCCCACTTTCGTGATTTTTATAATAACTGAAATATATAAATACGGTAGTTGATATTTTAAGCATACATTTTAAGAGTATATAAAAAAAAACTAGCAGTTATATATATATAAAACAATTAAGTCACCTTATTTTAGAATTAAATAAATAATATTTTATAAAATTTCAAAGCGTTAATTTGTTTTAACTTTGAATTCACACCGGTAGAAAATTCAGAGTTAAACAAATATATATTATATTAGAACATAAATAAAATGTTGGTACGTAAAACAATCTGGCGATTGTATAAATTAATAATGCATTGTTTTAAATGGACGTTAATAACTTGCTTCGTGAATTTTACTTAAAAATGACAAAAGATTTTTATAAATAAAAAAAATCGCCAGTTTGTTTGAGATTAGCAAATTAATAAAAAAACATACATATATAATCAAGTAATAAATAATTACAAATAATTGACCCACTAACGTTAAAGAGCATATAAGAGAGAATTAAATTTATATAAATTATTGAAGAGCAAATTACATGTTATTGATATATATAAAAAAAAAACAAAGTTAAAAAATACATGAGAAGAGATCTTGAAAGATTATTTAGACTAAATTTAGTTTCAATGGTGGCGGTTTGAAATAATTTACCTTGCAGTTTAAGAGTTCAATTTAAAAGATTGCAAGTTTTCCTGTGGCAGCAAGTTTCTATTAAATGTATTTTAAAAGTTCTCCATCGGGCCTTTACTTCACTTGAAGGTAGCAGAATATTATGGGCGCGGAAGATGACCCACCAGGGTCAGCAAGAGGGTGGATTGACTGCTACATCATTTGTTTAGATTTACCGCGATGTTAACCATCATCTATACTAGCGTAGCTAATCTTCTTTCAATAGTAACTGATAACTAAGTATGTGATTCAAAATTTAGTCATTTTATACTTTTTCTCTTATCAGTTGTTTTCAAGATGCAATTGTTAGATAACGCTAAAAATAAATTCAAATCTATTTCTAGATTAGAAATAGATTTAACAACATGTTTTTAACACAAGTAAATCTAATCTTAATTAATCCCATTTATCTTAAGTAAAACTTTAATTAAAAAATACCTTTCCCAGATTAAAACAACAGTGCTTCCAACCCCTAATTATTTTTAGACAATTAAACAACACCTGCATCTTCCATATTGGATTTTATATAAAAAAAAATGTATAATTTATAGAAAAACAAGCAATTTGAAAAGAAAAAGCTAAAAATGACATATAATAAAATATTTACAAAAAATCAATATTTTGTTAGTAAGTTTTGCTCCTATGTATATATTTGAGCTGCAACTATAATTTTAATAAGAAGAACTAATAATTAATAAAAAGAATCAATAATAATAAATATTGAAAGTTAAACTACAAATTTAGGTGCGCATCTCAAATATATACATGAAATATATATACTGACAAAAGGAGCAGGATGGGATTTAGGGGTTTGAACACGGGTTAGTAAGTAGAAACATGAAGCACAATCTTAAGCTAAGATTACTGCTTCAATATAAGTCATTGATGTCAAAGCGGCATCTTATGATGAATGCTATTGGGTTTCTTCTATTCCCTCTGCAATTGACGTTATCAATGACTTTGTATTTTGATCAGTGATGTTTAATTTGAAATGTTTTTAACCGTGTAATCTATGGAACTGATTTATACTCAACATTATAAACAAACTTTTATAAATCCATCTGCGTGAACTTATAAAAATTAAAATGTAAATTTATAAAAATTAAATGTAAAAAAAAATCAAAGTTAAAAATGTAAATTAAATTTTAAAATGTAAAACTGATACTAAAACAATTTTAAATATTATACATGTGCATAAATAAATGTTTGTGTGTATAATTACTGGCAGTGGCTTATTTTATTCTTTTTTATATATTCTTAGATAAGAATTTATTATAAAATATAAATCTCTGCTATTCCACTGAGTTAGTGACAATGAGCTAACGACCAGAATCTAAATATAAAAAAATTTTTTTTTTTTTTTCACTTACGTATCTGCCTACTTTATAAATTTTCTAGGTTCAAATGCCTAGTGGCGCCCTGTAGTGTAGATTACGTTAAGTCCCTTTCTTCCGGATCATTATACTATAGAGAACACAAAATAATGTTATTTTAAAAATTGTAATATAGTGATAATAGTTGCAGAAGTGGAATTTGAAAAATATATTATCAATAAAAAATCAGTGAATATCACATGATAATTAGACAAATACAGATTTTAATTACTTTTTTGAATCCTTTCATAGAATTTATATTTATTTAGTAAAATCCTGAGAAGTTTCATGCAGTAATAATAGTCTCAAAAAGTAATGATTTCTGAATGGTCCATAGCTGAGTAATATAAAAAGAATGTTAAGTTGTGACTATCCTGTCATGGTTAAAGACTGATTTTTGAATGGTGTAAATGTTAATAGTATATACACTATTTATACAGTTATGTAATTCTATCAAACATATACTGTTCAAGTTAATATGAAAAGACTAATAAAACTAATAAGAAATCTTAAAAGCACTGTCTTGGCTTTTGGCAGACTGCTGCCAGAATCCTAGTGCTGAATAGAACAGCACCAAAAATATGCATATTTAGGGGTGAAGACCAATATATAGGAAATTAACAGATGATTATTCTTTTGAATTCTCAATTATAATACAATTTCTGATTAATCAATCTGATGATTTTATCAATTATTACAACTTTCATAGCATCTTAATCAGATAATTATTCTTTTGTATGATCAGTTATAATACAATCTCTAGAATAATGTACTAAATTATTTTTCTCCTGAATATTCATTTATTACACAATCTCCTTAACAACTAAGTAACTTGATGATTATTCTCTTCAATTCTTAATTATTCTACAATCTTTCAAAAAATTAATCTCCTTAGCAACTTATTAAATAATTATTCTTTTGAATAGTCAATTGTACACAATCTCTCAATGACCAACAAATATTCATATGTCCTTACTGTTTGAGAGTTCATAAAACATTTTAGCACTGGGAGTACAGAATTAGAACTGAGCCACAGTCTACAGTCTGGCACTCTACTAAATCACACTGAACAGTTACAATATTAAAAAGTAATGAAACTAATGGCTCTATTAATAGTTACAGTAATTGACCAAAAATTGCATTAAGATTTGAAAAGTAGCTTCCAGTTGCTAGAAATGATATAAAAAAAACTCTAGTTTAATAAATGATTAATGATAAACATTGTTAGGTTTATCAAAAATGTACAAAGTTGAAGTTGTGAGTGAAGCAGGTTTGGTGTTGTAAATAAAGATGTGACAATTTTCCATAGATAAATACTCTTCACGTAATAAAGATATATATGAGAGCTGGTGATCTGGGCCAACTGATGAGTGCTGGTTTAAAATGAAATGCATCTTGGGAGTCATTTGTCTTTTATTGTATCTTTATTTATATGAAAAATAAAAAAGAGGAAGTATGGAGATTATTAAAATAATCGATAAGAAAGGGTATAAGTGATAGAGAGTATTGGCAAGAGATGAGAATCCAAACTGATGAAATTAACTTCTATCTTGAAGTAAATTTGAGAATTACATCATCTATATAGTTATATGTCTTATAAGAAAGAGTTATACTAAAGAAAGTTCCAGAAGAGATAACTTTAGATCATTCATCTCATATAAAATATGGGTGAAGATATAGCCTTAATTTTCTAATAGCATTTGAAAAAAAAAATGTCTAGATGCTTTTAGTTAGAGAACAATTGATTAAAGTAATTGTGAAATAGTAGGTTAGACTAAACTTCATTAATGATTATGCAATTGATTTTATTACAAACTAATATGCGTTTGAATTGTTTTACATCTTTGGGTGCTTCATCAAAAATATATATTTTAGCATATTGAAGAGCAACAAAAACAAAACTAAACAATATATTGTTGGCATCAGTAATGATTGAAAAAATATAAAAAAAATATTTACTCTTTCATAATTGTCTGTGATTTGATTAAACATGTCAAAATAGGAGTTAGAAGTCAAGATGTTCTTATAAGAAATTATGATAAAGTTGTCAGTTTCAATTTAGTTTCTGTGCAGAGTCTTTTTATGAAATAATATATCAGCAATGACAATTTTACATTTGATTAACACTTTTATGCACACATGTTTTCAAAATTATTTAAAATATAAACAAGTAAGGCAGATATATCAAGTTTGAATTCTAATGAAGGAATAATAGAAAGCTTAAAATATTGTATACAGTCACTATGAGATTTTTAGGATTACATTTTTTAAAAACAGATTTAGAAATACAACTAGAAACATTCCTGCTGAGGATTAAAAGAGACTGATATGATTTGAAAAGGAAGTGTATAACAAAATATATATTTATAGACAGGAACATTGATTCATGAAAGAAGATTATACTGATTTTGCAAAGGTCCCTGCACCAGAAAAATATTAGCTGATGATATAAGATTAGTTTGAAAACAATATAGCAATATTTGACAATTATAGCTTTGAGGTGTTAGGTGTGAAATATTTAGATGATGTATTTCACTTCTATTAGTGGTTTGACTTCTCTGAGAAAATTAAAAATCAGTGAGTAATAAATGATATATCAATATAATATATCATCTCTCGCTTTTTTTAAATTAGCAAATATAGTTTGTTCCTGATTAGATCAGAGATTAATTTCAATACATTTTTAAGTGTCATAAAATATTGATTTACATTTTAGCCTTGGAATCTTGTTTTATTCTGATAATGTTTTATTAATTGTTTAATTATTTTATATATAGGGAAAATTTAATCAGGTTCATTAAAAATGAAATTGGATAGATCGAGAAAGAATTCCATTAATACTTTTCATTTTTTAAGAGGCCAGAAACTGTTCAAATGAACTTAGTAATGTGGATGTGAAAATATAAGGAGTAAAAGTACATTTGTAAAGAAATTAAAAATATTTACAAAATTTTGTATAATGGTATTGGGAAATTAAAATATTTTGGTAGGCCAATAATGAGAAATAAAATTATAAAAATTATCAATTAGATTAAAGAAATGAAAAGTAAAAGATGTATAGAGAAAAATGGCACAGTAATAATGAATATATAAAAATATTTGACTAATCAATTTTACTAATGATGAAGCAAAACTTGTAGAAAAAGTTTAGCAAAATTTGTTGTTTTATTACATTTGTGGAAATTTATAATGAAATATGCATATCTAAAGCAATAATTAGTAATGGAGATGATAATACCTAAAAACTACTTTTGGAAGCAATAAAATGGATGATTGTTTTTAAATAATATTTAGGTTGTTATTTATAGTTTGACGATAATAGTTGCAAAGATCTTAATATGAATTTCACTGGTTAATTAAATAAGATTTTATAAGGATGGAAAGTCATTGTAGCAATTAAGCTTAGATTTTAAGAAAAAAGACATTAATTTGATCTTAAAATGAAACTTTAGTTAGAGAAGATGAATTGAGAAATTAGACTGAAACTTATTAAGACGTAGATTAGAAAAGAAAAAAAAATGAAAGGAAATAGTTAACTAATAATTGTAATGTTGAAGAAAGTAAATAAAAAAATGATGAAGACGGTTATGAAGAACTCTTAAAAGTAAAAAAATTAAGAATAATATATTTTAAAAAGCTATAAAAAAGTATGTTTTGATTTAAAAAGAGAAATAACTATGAGTGTTTACCAAGCTGAGAAAAGAGTATAAAGACAAAATTTTCCAATTGACAAGACCTGATTTGTTGCAGATAACTAATGCGATGAAGACATCTCTTGCCTACAATTAAAATGCAATGTAGTCTAGTTTAAGGCACACATGGGATTTGAGTTATATCAAGAAAAAGAAAAATGAATTCAGTTGTGTAAAGATTTTTCATCAAAGATGTAGAATAACTGAGATTTTCAAATAATATTTTAAATAAAAAAATCTAGGCAAGTATATGTTAATTGTTTAACTAGTGCGTGACCAAAATGAAAAAAATATATTAAAAAAAAAAACAGATATTATTTTAAAAAAATAATTAAATTGAATTTTAGATATTTAATTAAGAAATATTTGTAATAAGCAATGCTTATTACATGGGTTATAAAAGATTAATTTCAAAAAGAAAGAATTATTTTGTTTCACTAAATTTAATGACTATTTGATTTGCTGCAAATCACTTATTTTTTAGCTCTCACAATATTACAATAAAAGAGTAATTATCTAGCGCCACCTATTGAAAAGTGTCTGGAAATTTCAGGTGGTTCTTGTTTTTGTATATGTTAGTAAAGTAATAATTGTTATATTATTATAAGCATATGAAAAAAAGTGTTTTTTTTTATTATTATTTTTCAAACAAATGGAAAAAGAAAGATGTGAAACTAATTCCTAATTCATTGATTTGTTTCTGGACATACCCTACCAGCTATTCTATAAATACCAATACATACTTTTTACAAATTGAACAACTATTCTATTTTAATCAGACTCAAAACAGAATTATGAAATTGGCAATGTTTTCTTGGTGATCAACCAATTAATCATGAACTGCTAAAAAATCCATATAAAATTTACTCCTTTTCTAAAATGTCATCATATAACCGACCAATAGGAATGGAGAAGCCGTGCATTAATGTTAATTTAGTAAAGCCGTTGCTATTTTATAAATAACCAATAATAAACAATTATTAAATAAATATTTAAAGACCAGGTACTCTTCACAAACCTCCAGGTTTGTGAAGAGGCCTGGTCTTTAAATGTTTACATATGAAGCTTGTATCCTGTCCATCCCTCTCCTATGTATTTAAATGGATAAGATCTTATACATGAGGGGTCAGAGTGACTTCAGGTCAACATGGGTATGGTGATAAGTTTGGCATCAGCAGGGGATTTGGACTTTCCATCATCAGATTTTCAATGATATAGATGGCTGAAAAGTTGGAGGTTGGAGTAGATTGAAGCCTACCCATTAAAGTGTGAAGATTTGCTATATTAATATAAAACTGAGCACTGATTATATATATGTATGTGGAAGATGATAATCTGGATCAACTGATGAGTGCTGGTTTAGCATGAAATACATATAGTGGTGATTATTTATCTTTTCTACATATGTGTGGTCATGTATATCAGTTGTATGAGATAGTGTGAGTAGTTGGTGGTTGCTTGAAAGTCTGAGTTCAAATCCCCTATATTTACAATTATTAAATAATTAAATCCACCTTTCTTTATCACTGTAATGATGCTTGTATTTAATTCTGGTCAGTCGAAACTGTCAGATTGATTAAGTTAAAAAAACAAAAGACAAATATTGTTTCAGTGATAAAGAAAAATGGATTAGTTTAATTATTTATAATTTTATCAATTCATATAGAAGAATTTGAGATGAAAGAATAAATATATTACTTTATAATTATATGTTTACATAGAGAAGGGAAATATACTGTTTCCAATAATGAAACCTAGTAAATGCTATACATATTGTGTATATTTGGGATCTTTAATTATGTATATTAATTGAAGCAGTATTGAAAACCCGTGTGAAATCATACTCATAGGTATACAGAATTGTGATGGTGAAAAATTTATTTTTAGTTTGAATTCACTTAATATTAGATGCAACTGCTTTTTTGTTTTAGAATATGTTAAAATAAATAGCTGATGTGTTCTACCTTAATGAAAGAGGAGAGTAACATTAAATAAATTAAAGTTTTAGTCAATTTATATCTTGAGCAAACTGTTGCTGATATATTGAAGTATTAATAAAAACAAGATTGCATTTGTTTGAGAAGAAAAGTTTTTGAAAATCTTAAAGAAGTGCTACAGACATTCATACACTTGTTATCATGAGGACTTGCCCTGACCTTTCAGTGTTGTCTCAGAATGATTAAAAATGAAGTGTTGAAATTATTTTTTAGTTAAGTTTTATTTGTAAAATATTAAAGATTTTAAGACTTCTCATTCGATAATTTAATATACAAAATTAACAAAGCGTATGCCACACTTGAATAAGAAGCTATAAAGATACACAGAAATTATTACACACTAAGCGCTTTCGAGGTCTTTTGCCTCATATTCATAGTGGTACTGTGAGCTGCAGAATGAAAAAATAAGGCAATGAAACAAAACAGTATGCAAAGCATACGCAAATGAACTAGATAGTCCAATGTTTGGAGATGTCAAAGCAGGTATCTTGTCTATTGATGGAGTTATTATTGCCATTAATAAAATATGCCTTATTTTTTCGTTCTGCAGCTCACAGTACCGCTATGAATATGAGGCAAAAGACCTCGAAAGTGCTTAGCATGTAATAATTTCTGTGTATCTTTATAGCTTCTCATTCAAGTGTGGCATACGCTTTGTTAATTTTGTATATTAAGTTTTATTTATATTTTTAAAAATTTCACTTTTTTTCATGCACATTTTCTACAAATCCCATGGTGTATTATTTCTTGCATAAAAATTATGCAAAAGTTATATTTGCATAATAATAGCATAATTTAAATTAAATAAGATAATTTGATAATGCTAATTGCAATGTCATTTTCTAAGTAATAATAGGTCATTTTTATAGTGCCTGACATTTTATGTATATGCATCCAATTATATATTTGTATCAGAATTTGTTAATACAAATGTACATATGTGTAAATCAGATGAACATTAATCTCAACTAACATAATAGTCACCTTCAATTGCTGCACTTAAAATCTATTTGATTATTCATTATATTATCATATATTACATCTGTATTGTTTTTATAATTTATTAACTATTATTTACCTATATTTTTTATTTAATCACATAATAAATTTTCTAAATAGTAAATTCATAATCTTTGTCTATTTATTCTTTTATCATGTATATCTCAAGTCTCACATTTTATATGAATTAAATAGTGAATAATGATAATGTGTGTGTGTATATATATATATATATATATATATATATATATATATATATATATATTTATCTATATATATAATTGTATGATTGGTAACATCATAACTCTTGATAGTATTAGAAATTACACATATGGAGAAGTTAATTTGTTTGGATTCTAACTGTCATGCATATGACTATATATTATTTACGATTTTTTTACATTAATATTTGATTCAATTCCATAAGCTGGTATGCCATCATGAACATAATATATCTATATGTCAAAGCTGATGAACAGATGGTATAGATATAACCACTTCATTCCAAGTAACAATATGGTTCGGTTTCATAATTAAATAAATAAATATCTAATAAAAATCATGAGACTATGAAGTGAGTTTACAGGTGGCAATATGAATACATTGAGCCGATACCCCACAGGATATTACATCAATGGCATAAGAATACTATCCTCCCTCCTACTATCTCAAACACTAAATCTATAGCATTCCTATGTCTTCAATAATTAGTAAATTAAGATTATCCCAATAAATTAATCTTCATCTCCCTATTTAAATAATTTAGCTCAAATAAGCTCAGGTTCTTTTAAAATAATTCTGGGCAATTATCATTTCTGTAATTAAGCATGATAAGGGATTTAATATCATTCTCAACTACATCTAACTAATACTAATAATGAATAAATAATAATAATAATCTTCAATGTATAATTTAACTTTATCTATTTTCCCATTATAACACTAATCATGAGTAATATTAATAAATAATATGATATAATTTTCTTATTCTTCATATGGCATCTTGTAAATATGTGGTATAATCTTATAATCTGATAATATGTCGCAACCAATAATACTAAAATTCTATGTAAATATCTTATAGTTCCTCTATGACCATAATAATAATATTATAACAAATGAATTTTCTTAAAGAAATCCTATCAAGAAAATACTATTGTTCTTAAATAATAATCTTATTTATGTTGTGCAAATGTTATATTTAAAATCAAGATATCTGTGATTATGTATCGGTGATGTAGAAAAATTGAGTCAACACCAAGATTTATAAAACAAGTTGAACAAATTTTATTAATAACTTTAACAATAAATGTATGTACATTATTTACATTACCAATGAACTTTGAGTAATCACATTTCTGTACTTTTCCAAAATAAATTATAAAAAAAAATAATTACATATGGAACATTTAAAAAATATATTTCTCATTAAAATATTATTATAATGTATGTCTGTTACATGTACATTAATTTGGTAAACTCAAGATACAAAATGAAAAATTAACCAGTTTAATATTCATCTATTAACTTGTACTTAGTTCTTTCAAAATAGTTTAACATATCATGTAGTCATTCCCAACTTAATAACAACATGAATAAATTCAATTAACAATATATTAGTCCAATTATACTACTGATTGAGTATTAATTTAATATTAGATAAAATTATGTGCTGGTGTATATTGTTGCTACAGAATAACATTTACAAAACCTATAACTATCTGTATCATTTTAACACAATTTGGTTTTATCATATTACTTGTCAAAAATATGCATTATATGTAAGTTTTAAAATACTTAACAGTTATTCATTATTTTCACAAACCAACTGTAATTATCACTTACACATCTTTATCGAAAATAATCAATTTCGAATATGAAAAATTTTATGATTCTTTTCCTGATAAACCATAATCTTATAATCTTTGTATTCATTTCTATCTTCACTCCAAGTAAGACAACTTATCTTTTCCTTTTCAATATAATCCACACTTCCAAAATTATTTATCATTTTCTATTCTAAATACAATGCTATACAATGTAATACTAGAAATTTTGATAGTGAACAGATGCATAGGCATATCTGTCTAATAACCTCCACCACAAAATATAATGTCCAGTCTCTTTATTCAGCTCTATGGAACATTTAACTTCAACACAAAGAAAACACTGCCATAGAAAATATATGAGGTACAAGGTAAAGTCATCTATATTTGCATAATCATTACCGCCAATTATCCTTGTTCCAATATTAATACATCCTACATAACACATTATCTTGGTTTCATTTAACTTACTTCCAAGTCACTATCCTTATAACTTCTTTAGAGATTTACCAATCTACATCGCTAAAATTCTTACACATCTCTACAACAATAAATAAATTTGTATACAAGTAACAACCTAATTACTCAATAAAAAAAATACTTTATTGCTTTAATAGCTCTTGAACCAAGATAAAAGTAATCAGTATTGATATAATACTTCAACACTTCAACGACTTAAAATAAGCATTATGTTCAATCACAATAGAATCATACAATTATATTCCCATTACATTAGAATATATTTATAATATAAGATAAAAGTATGCATATTTTTTTAAATAAATAAACTCCTATAAACTTTGTATATGCATCGTGTATTTATACGTTCTCACACATCCACACAAAAAAAATGACATAATACTTTGACCATCAAAAACAAAAAATACATCATAAAATCATTAATATTTTTATAATTATTACCATAAGTGATATTTCCACTGGTTAATCACTTAATTGACATTTCTATTCCACAAACTAAATAAAAAAACTTGCATAGTATATTATTCATTCAATACTATTACACTTAAAATATTAAGTTTTTTTAAAATTATTAAATTTTTTTTTTATAAAAATCTAAGCATTATGTTACTAAGTACTTTAATATGTTTATGTTCCTTTCCTATCTCTAATCCATGAATAAGCATTAACACTAAGATTAATAATTCAAAAGCATATTTATTTATGAAAAAAAATCTTTGTCCATAAAGTTCATTAAAGAAAAATGTTTTTTTTTTCCTCTCGGCTGTTTTAACTTCCCAGTGCTTGTTGATGAAACTTCTACCAATGCCAAAATCATGCATGCTCTGTTGGTTTTACTTTAAAAAAAAATGAACGACAACTTTAAAAAAAAAATAAAGTAAGGTAAGTCGACTTTTAAAATATCCGGATTGATTCATAAATAACCATGGATCTGCTCTTAAAAGTTTATAAAATAATAGTTCATTGTTCCCATTAATTAAAAAAAAAATATTGATAGTACTTTTCAATATCATATAATAAAATAATTTCAAAGTTTTGCTACTTTCAATCAAATTCCATGACAGTTTATAATGTTTTTGATACTGTCACATTAATTCAGTATTTCTCGCCACTTACTACGTATTTAAATATCTCCATAAATAATTTTTAACATCTTTTGTATGACCAGCACACACAAATTAATAATAGGATAATTTTGTTACCTATTTTAAAGATTCCTTTCAAGAAGATGCGAAGCATTTCGATAACGGACATTTCTGCCCTTCCAAAATAATTATTTTTATCAAATTAATTTTTTTTTTTAATTTACTATCTTATTTCCTTAGTCTCAATTTTAAATCAGTCCTCCAAAGATAGGCATTTCCCCCTTTTTTACTTTTAATTTCTGACGAATTTCCTTTAAACCTCCCATGTGATGTCCACTTTGCTAATCTCAATAGCAAATTACAATTACTAATTAATATAGGCAAAATTATATGCTAATGAAAACATAATAATTTTGACATTTTTTACATAAATTTAAATTTAACGATGATCCATTCATGTTTAATGTGATGTTAGGATTAAGCTTAATATATCAGTTGACAAGGAATTAATTAACTTTAGCAAGGCATATCTATATTGTATGATCTTATAATTTACTACTGTACTCTCTTGGAAATAGAAATTATTATAATTGACTTATTAATGGTACTCTTAATTTTTAGATTGTAAACTAGTTAACAGAAGTAGTAGTACCTCAAAAAATTATTGTGCACTGGTTTTATACCGAAAATTGATGTTTTTTTTATGGGCTGATCACTTTCTTAGTTAATCATCTGACCTATATCCCAGCTAAAAGTGTAAAATTAAAATTTAAAAAATAAATAATGACTCATCAAATATTTACAAAGTATTACATTATTCAATTACCAGTTAATTTTCATATTTTATTTACATCAACTAAACAACTCAAAATAACTTTTAAAATAATATCTTAATACTTATTATTACTTTTAGTTTATAAAACGTAGTTATTTTTCAAAACAAAAATAAAAATATAATTTTATTTATTACATTCATTTTAAAAACCCAACTTAATATTTATTACAACTAATTTTATTTTTATCTTGGGATAGACAAATATAATATTTTAAATTTTATACTAGAATTTTAAAACAGTTTTGTAACTTTACAAAAAACTTGCAAGCATGTGTGTATTGATATCTATCTGTCACATGACTTACAACCCAGTTGAAATGCTGAAAACAAACTAAATAATTTAATTTACAAAAAATATATTTTTTATAAAATAATAATATAACAACTTTTAAAATAATAGTTTAATATCACAAAACCGAATATTCATTTTCTACCACAATACTACTGTTAAATAAATATTTTAAATTCAATTATTAAATATTAATTTTTATTACTAAAATATGCTCTTTATTTAACTTCCAGTTATTATTTTTACAATTTACTTTAAACATTTATTTACAAGACTTATTAATGCAGTATTTATTATGGCCAGTTTTCCCAACCATACAATATTATAATTTATCTTTAGTTGACTTTTTTTAAAATATGAACATAATATTATACAGTAAATATTCTTTTTTTCTTTAATTAGACTTTTAAAAAGATTGCCAACAGAATATATACATCATACCCCTAAAATAACTTTTTAATTCAAATTTTTTTAGTAAATTGATATAAACAATTCATCCTGACCTAAACAAAAGGATACATAATAATTTGTTTAAAAAATTATTAGAAATAAAAATCTAAGGAAATGTAAAAGTAAAAGTTTACGAGTTTTGAAATAAATGTTACAGTTAGTTAATTAAAAGGGGGGAGGGGGTTTTCTTTAGAAGCATCAAGTTTAAAAGTTTTATAAAAAAAGTAAAGAGTTTTTCTTAGTAGTATTCATTAAAATAAATAGTTAAGAGTTTAAAAATATAAATCTCTTTTTATTTAAGTAAAGAAAAGGTTCATCTTGAAACTAAATAGTGAATGGAGCTCAAATTATATATGTGCATGCAAATATAAATATAATATATGCATATTAAATATTATAAATAAATGAAAGTTAAAGAATTATAAAACAAGTTCAGTGATGGCTATTAATTAAAATGTAAAAAACAACACATTTGCATGGCTATTAATTAAACGATCTTCAAAAACATGAGATTATCAAAGGAATTTTGACAACAGATATTGCTATCGGATATCAAAAATGACAACATGTCGTATGTATAAATAGCCAATTTTTTGATCGTACAGTCAGTCAAGCTAGTTGCATTAGAGTTTAGCTTGAGTTGAATTAGTAGCATTTGAGATAACATCAGTACAATCTATCAGTGAGTTATATCAGAATGCAGTGTTAAAACCTCGGAAAACATATGATTTTCTTCAGCCTGATGTCCGATGAAACAGCCAACTACCAGATAAAAATGATGACTGTGTAACAACCTGAAACTGCTCAATATCTAATTGTCTTTAAAAAATGCCTCGGAATAATCAGCATCAAATCTCCACAGGGAAACTTCAAATCTAACCAGTTAGAAATACTTCATTAGAAGCAACAAACAGCATGATATACGTATCCATGTTCAAAATCTTAGGTAAAACATTTTCTTATTTCTAAAGTAGCCATGCATTCATAAAGCTCCAAGAGTCAAGTTTAAGAACTCTATATCACACATAAATGAACTCTTAATATGTGTGTTTAAAATGTTGTGTGTTCATGCATTCATATATATTGATTTCATTGTATTTTGTATTTCAAATATTATTTAATGCTTTCTTCTAAGATATTATAGTGTGTAAATTATAAATGTGTGTGTTATATTAATTAAATAAGATATTTAAAATTAAGTTAATAATCTTAATTAAATAATTTTTTTCTTGGAAATTAAAGCTTTATTTGTCGGTCAATTCTTTTACCACTATTTAAGTGAAACAATATTTTGTTATTGATTAAAAATAGACTGAGCTAGTCATGGGTAGTTAGGCATTGAATTAGTGGCTATTGTTTGAAGTGCATTATTTATCCTCTTGGATAATTAACTGGTGCCCATGTTTATACAAAACAAAAAAGTTCTTTGAACATGGTGTTGAATTCAACAGTCAAGAAGAAGTTATGTCCTGGAATGTAATGCTTGTTATTGATTTTATAGCTATTGTTTGGACATACATATTCTCCAAGTATGTTTTTCTCTACCTAAGTGACCGGTGTTTTGAACGTCTCATATTCAAATCTGGTACAATTGGCACACATGGGACCGATTGTACTGGGTTCGAATATGAGATGTTCAAAACACCGGTCTCTTATGCAGAGATGAACATACTTGGAGAGTATGTATGTCCAAATGATAGCTATCAAATCTATAACTAGCATTATATTTCCAGGACATAACTTTGTCTTGACTGTTGAATTCAACACCATGTTCAAAGCACTTTTTTTGTATAAACTTGGGCGCCAGTTAATTATCCAATAGAATAAATAACACCCTTTGAACAATGGCCACTAATTCAATGCCTAACTACCCACGAATAGCTCAGTTCATTTTAATCAATAACAAAATATTGTTTTATTTAAATAGTGGTAAAAGAATTGACTGACAAATAAAACTTTAATTTCAAAGAAAAAATTTATTTAATTAACATTATTAACTTGATTTTAAATATCTTATTTAATTAATATAACACATGCACATTATAATTTACACACTATAATATCTTAGGAAAAAGCATTAAATAATATTTGAAATTCGAAATACAATGAAATCAATATATACAAATGCATGAACACACAACATTTTAAACACACATATTAACAGTTCATTAATGTATGCTATAGAGTTCTTAAACTTGACTCTTGGAGCTTTATGAATGCATGGCTGCTTTAGAAATAAGAAAAATGTTTTACCTAAGATTTTGAACATGGATACCTCTTGCTGTTTGCTGCTTCTAATGAAGTATTTCTAACTGGTTAGATTTGAAGTTTTCTTGTGGAGATTTGATGCTGATTATTCTGAGCTAGTTAAGAGATTTTTTGAGCGCTAGATTATGGGCCTATTGTCCAAACATATTAGTTTTAGACTAGCTGGCACCCAGAGTTTATTCTGAAACAAATAAAGTGTTTGGATAGTAAAGGTTTGAATCTAGCAGCCGAGGTGAGCCACAATCTGGAAATGTGATCATGTTATGCATTGCATAGCTCGATCTGATTGTGGGTATCATTGACAGCTAAAGCTATCAATAATATTTTCCACTTTGCTCGCACAATGCTGGTTCATTCATGTAATATTTATAATTAAATAAGATTATAAATGTATTATAAAATAAGTTTGAAAACATCTAAACCAAACTTGCAGTGTAAGTAAGATCTCTGTGGATCCACCCGGTATGATTGACCCCCAACGTGGTTGCATCTAATCTAAGAAACAATAGTGATTAAATAGTTTGTTTCTGGTTTAAAAATAAAAATTTCATAGAAAAGCTAAATTATGTATGTTAAAGTGGTTTAATTAAAAAAAAAAAAGAATTGACCAAAAACTTTTTTCTTTAAATGAAAAGACATTTTGACATTTATGCTATTTAAAATAAATTATTTTTTTAAAATAAAGACAGATATTTGGGAAGAATTAAGGCATTAAGAATGGATAGAGAAAGCACAAGGGGGCAGAGTTAGTTGTATGTTTTTGTTTTAGTAAAAAATAAATAAACAATCATATTTAAATTTAGTCAAATAAAAAATAATGTTTCAAAAAAATGGAGGAAATAAAAAAAGAAGAGATATCTGAGACACAGATGATGATGAAAATGATGATGGATATGATGAAAGAAATGTGAAAATTTAAAGCAGAAATGAAGAGAGAAATTAAAGAACTCATTGTGGAAATAAGAAATAAAATGTGAAATTACAGGAAAGGTAGGGAAGAACCAAGAAATTATAGAGTTAGATTGAATTAAAGAAAGTAAGGAAATTGAGGTCATGAAAGAGATAGAAATTAAAGCAGAACTAGATAGTGTTGAAACAGATAAAGTAGAAACAGATGTATATCAAGAAATAGAAGAAAAACATAAGTTCAAGCTAGTAAATAGTGTAGAAAAGTTTTCACAAAAATTTAAAAAGATTAAAGTAAGAGTTCATGTTCATTTTAAATGTAGATTTAAAACAAAAAGGAAGCGGAAGAAAAAATATTCACAGTTAGGAAAAATAGGGAGGTCTGCGAAGTTTAAAGATTTTCTAATTTACAAAGTTGAAAATAGAACAGAATGGGAAAGAGATAAAGTAATAAATTTTAATCGAGGGATAGACATGAGGATATGAAGTATAATTTATGTTAGTGAGTTAGTAGAAAGAAAGAAAGAACTGCCTGACATAGTTTAGGAGTTAGTTAAGGGACGGAATATTAAAGTAAATGAAAACAATAAGGACCGGAAATAGATTATGAGTAAAATAAGGACCGGAAATAGATTATGAGTAAAATAATTATTTTGACGTAGGTAATAAATCTGAATCAGAATGTCGCTAGTTAAAATTAAAAGTAAAGTTAAAATGAGTTGTTTATGTAAAATAATAATAATGGAGACTTCGTAAAATAAGATTTTTTTGTGTCATGCACATAGTAATTAAGAAAAAATATTCATAAATAAATGGATCAAATTAATGATTTAAAAGTAATGATTGTAGAATTAAATAAATGAATAAAATAATGGAAATACGTAGAATGAAATCAAGTTAAACAAATAAGTATAATATATCTGTAGAAATAATAAAGTAACGTAATAAAAATAGTTGTTTCTAAATACATGCATGGTGATAAAAGGAAGTTAAAGAAATGGTTTAAAGTAATCAAGTCAAATAAATAAATAGAAATATCTGTATAATAATGAATCGTAATAAAGTAAAAGTTTTTTTTTTTTCTGAATACACGCAAGTTAAGTAAAGAAGTTGAGTAATGGTTTAAAAAATAATATTGTAATATAAATAAATATGTAAACTAATGTCTGTGATAGTTTAGAATAATATTATAAGATTAAATAAATATGTAAAATAATGTTCGTAATAGTTTAATAATAATATTGTAAAATTAGGTTAATATAAATAAATGGTTTAAGATAAGGTTCAGAGGAATTTAAAAATAATATGGTAAGGTTAAAATAAATAAAATGAAAGTCAATCTAAGTTATATTAGGAATGTATAAGGGTTTGAAACTAAGAGATAAGGGTAGTATTGAAATAAGTTGTAGATAAGGATAAGTTAAAGCTGTTGACTGGATAAAATTTAGCACCCATGACAGATGTATTAGGGGTCATTCCTCTTTTAAAATGTGCACTGAAAAAAACCAGAATTAGTTGTAAGTCACTTTTTCAGGGAAGAATATCCACATCTCATATCTCGTTTCCAAAGCATAAGTCGAAAATGGACAGTTGATGAATCCTGCCATTCACAGTGACTTTTGTAGTCAAAGTCCAGTCAAGAGAATCGGCACCCGAAGCTTCGTTTTTCATAATGTAAGTCGGTATAAGCCAGCAAATCTGCATCTGCCTCATTTCCAAAGATCCCTGTGCCACAAAGTTAGTTTGTTCTTATGGTCACTATCCAGGACTAAGAACATTATAAGAAATGTTGCCAGCATATAAAAGAGTAAAGTATAAATGAAGATTGCCCTTAGCATGTAAAGTTAAAGATATTACAAAGCAAACTTAGAAAGTTAATAAATATTTAGAATTAAGAATTAAAGTTGTCAGAGATAAAATGGTCAAAAATGACACATATTACTCTCAAACGGAGGGCAATGTAATGTATCAATATTGGTTGGTACATAATAATTTGTTTAAAAAATTATTAGAAATAAAAATCTTTCATAAAAGGAAACGTAAAAGTAAAAGTTTAAGAGTTTTGAAATAAAAGTTACAGTTAGTTAATTAAAGGAGGGGGGGATGTTTTTTTTTAGAAGCATCAAGTTTAAAAGTTTTATAAAAGAACTAAAGAGTTTTTCTTATTAGTATTCATTAAAATAAATAGTTAAGAGTTTAAAAATATAAATCTCTTTTTATTTAAATAAAGAATAGGTTCATCTTAAAACTAAATAGTGAATGGAGCTCAAATTATAAATGTGCATGTGAATGTAAATATAATATATGCGTGTTAAATATTATAAATAAATGAAAGTTAAAAAATTATAAAACAACAAGTTCAGCGATGGCTATTAATTAAAATGTAAAAAACAATACATTTGCATGGCTACTAATTAAATGATCTTCAAAAATGTGAGATTATCAAAGAAATTTTGACAACAGATATTGCCAGAGGATATCAAAAATGACAACATGTTGTATGTATAAATAGCCATTTTTTTATTGGACAGCCAGTCAAGCTAGTTGCATTAGAGTTGAGTTTGAGTCGAGTTAGTGGCATTTGAGATAACAGCAGTACAATCTATCAGTGAGTTATATCAGAATGCAGTGTTAAAACCTCGGAAAACATATGATTTTCTTCAGCCTAATGTCCGATGAAACAGCCAACTACCAGATAAAAGTGATGACTGTGTAACAACCTGAAAACCCTCAATATCTAATTGTCTTAAAGAAATGCCTCAGAATAATCAACATCAAATCTCCACAAGGAAACTTCAAATCTAATCGATTAAAAATACTTCATTAGAAGCAGCAAACAGCAAGATGTATCCATGTTCAAAATCCTAGGTAAAATATTTTTTTATTTCTAAAGTAGCCATGCATTCGTAAAGCTCCAAGAGTCAAGTTTAAGAACACTATAACATACATAAATGAACTCTTAATATAAATAGTCAAAATAAAAGTCATAGATCAATTCATAGATCACATGACCCTATCTCTTAAGCTTGTAAGTTATAAACAGTGAGGATTGCCAATTCCTCTACAAGCTTTATGATAAATGCTTAGCCAGAGCCAGCACTTAAAATATCTCTGTCAGGAACCCCTCCCCAAACCCCTGACCATGGTTTCGTGCTTTGGCACTCCTCAGAGAGGTGTCAGGGTAGGTTCAGACACTAGATCTAAAAATACCAACCCAAAGCTAAGCACTTAGCTAAAAGTTATCTATTGAGTGGAAAATCTGAAATTTTCAGACATGTATATGTCTTCAAACCCAGCTATCCAACTCAAATAGCTATATGGGGCTGATAGATCTTCAGCCATGCCATATAGTAGTAGTCATAGCAATATAAAATTGCATAAGACTTTTTGGCAGAGACTATAAATAGTCAAAATAAAAGTCATAGATCAATTCATAGATCACATGACCCTATATCTTAAGCTTGTAAGTTATAAACAGTGAGGATTGCCAATTCCTCTACAAGCTTTATGATAAATGCTTAGCCAGAGCCAGCACTTAAAATATCTCTGTCAGGAACCCCTCCCCAAACCCCTGACCATGGTTTCGTGCTTTGGCACTCCTCAGAGAGGTGTCAGGGTAGGTTCAGACACTAGATCTAAAAATACCAACCCAAAGCTAAGCACTTAGCTAAAAGTTATCTATTGAGTGGAAAATCTGAAATTTTCAGACATGTTTATGTCTTCAAACCCAGCTATCCAACTCAAATAGCTATATGGGGCTGATAGATCTTCAGCCATGCCATATAGTAGTAGTCATAGCAATATAAAATTGCATAAGACTTTTTGGCAGAGACTATAAATAGTCAAAATAAAAGTCATAGATCAATTCATAGATCACATGACCCTATCTCTTAAGCTTGTAAGTTATAAACAGTGAGGATTGCCAATTCCTCTACAAGCTTTATGATAAATGCTTAGCCAGAGCCAGCACTTAAAATATCTCTGTCAGGAACCCCTCCCCAAACCCCTGACCATGGTTTCGTGCTTTGGCACTCCTCAGAGAGGTGTCAGGGTAGGTTCAGACACTAGATCTAAAAATACCAACCCAAAGCTAAGCACTTAGCTAAAAGTTATCTATTGAGTGGAAAATCTGAAATTTTCAGACATGTATATGTCTTCAAACCCAGCTATCCAACTCAAATAGCTATATGGGGCTGATAGATCTTCAGCCATGCCATATAGTAGTAGTCATAGCAATATAAAATTGCATAAGACTTTTTGGCAGAGACTATAAATAGTCAAAATAAAAGTCATAGATCAATTCGTAGATCACATGACCCTATATGCCCCATATAGCTATTTGAGTTGGATAGCTGGGTTTGAAGACATATACATGTCTGAAAATTTCAGATTTTCCACTCAATAGATAACTTTAGCTAAGTGCTAGCTTGGGTTGGTATTTTTAGATCTAGTGTCTGAACCTACCCTGACACCTCTCTGAGGAGTGCCAAAGCAGAAACCATGGTCAGGTTTGAGGAGGGGTTCCTGACAGAGATATTTTAAGTGCTGGCTCTGGCTAAGCATTTATCATAAAGCTTGTAGAGGAATGGCAATCCTCACTGTTTATAACTACAAGCTTAAGAGATAGGGTCATGTGATCTATGAATTGATCTATGACTTTTATTTTGACTATTTATAGTCTCTGCCAAAAGTCTTATGCAATTTTATATTGCTATGACTACTACTATATGGCATGGCTGAAGATCTATCAGCCCCATATAGCTATTTGAGTTGGATAGCTGGGTTTGAAGACATGTACATGTCTGAAAATTTCAGATTTTCCACTCAATAGATAACTTTTAGTTAAATGCTGGCTTTGGGTTGGTATTTTTAGATCTAGTGTCCCTACACGACGCTCTGACACTCTCTGAGGAGTGCCAAAGCACGAAACCATGGTCAGGGGTTTGGGGAGGGGTTCCTGACAGAGATATTTTAAGTGCTGGCTCTGGCTAAGCATTTATCATAAAGCTTGTAGAGGAATTGGCAATCCTCACTGTTTATAACTTACAAGCTAAGAGATAGGGTCATGTGATCTATGAATTGATCTATGACTTTTATTTTGACTATTTATAGTCTCTGCAAAAAGTCTTATGCAATTTTATATTGCTATGACTACTACTATATGGCATGGCTGAAGATCTATCAGCCCCATATAGCTATTTGAGTTGGATAGCTGGGTTTGAAGACATATACATGTCTGAAAATTTCAGATTTTCCACTCAATAGATAACTTTTAGCTAAGTGCTTAGCTTTGGGTTGGTATTTTTAGATTTAGTGTCTGAACCTACCCTGACACCTCTCTGAGGAATGCCAAAGCACGAAACCATGGTCAGGGGTTTGGGGAGGGGTTCCTGACAGAGATATTTTAAGTGCTGGCTCTGGCTAAGCATTTATCATAAAGCTTGTAGAGGAATTGGCAATCCTCACTGTTTAGAACTCTTAATATGTGTGTTTAAAATGTTGTGTGTTCATGCATTTGTATGTATTGATTTCATTGTATTTTGTATTTCAAATATTATTTAGTGCTTTCTCCTAAGATATTATAGTGTGTAAATTATAAATGTGTGTGTTATATTAATTAAATAAGATATTTAAAATTAAGTTAATAATGTTAATTAAATAAATTTTTTCTTTGAAATTAAAGATTTATTTGTTGGTCAATTCTTTTACCACTAATTAAGTGAAACCATATTTTGTTATTGATTAAAGCTAGGCATGGGTAGTTAGGCATTGAATTAATGGTCATTGTTTGAAGTGCATTATTTATCTTCTTGGATATTAACTGGCGCCTGTGTTTATACAAAACAAAAAAGTGCTTTGAACATAGTGTTGAATTGAACAGTCAAGAAGAAGTTATGTCCTGGAAATGTAACACTAGTTATAGATTTTATAGCTATCGTTTGGACATACATACTCTCCGAGTATGTTCTTCTCTACCTAAGAGACCGGTGTTTCGAATATCTCATATTCGAACCTGGTACAATATATATATACTTTCATTATTTAAATTTAATCCTATTATGTAATTAGTGACTGAATATGAAGACTTGTCACTTTCAGTAATTATTTTTATCATTACATTAAGGATGTAGTCATTGAATATTCATTGGTAACAATATCACACTTACCTTATTAGTATCTGCAAAATACAGCATACCTGTCTTATATTAATTATACAACTTATCACTGTATTAGTCTTATTAGCAGTATGTTTTGATATTATTTAACACAAAAATGCATACCAAGATAGTCTTTTGACTGTTTTCAAGAAGAATCATAAAAGAAATAATGAGAAGAATGGCAATACTATTTGAAGTTAATTTTTTGTTTGATAGTTAACTAAGTCATTAAATCATCACATGATAATAACTTATGTTTACACAATCTGTTAAATTAGTAATAACTCACTCTCTATACTTATATTGCAAGCCATAGTAACCAATGGCTGCCAAAAGACTTGTGCATTAATTTTCTATCTATGCCTTCTCTTCCCATATTGCCAGAATAGGTTTTAGAGGTATAAACTTTCTAACATCCACTGATTACTATGGCTTGCACTAGGTGGCAATACTGTAAAGAAAGTTGCTATTGTTTTAATTATCTAATCCTAATCTCTGATATTATTAACATTTTAATGTCATTATTTTTATTTGTGATAGCAACATTCTGTAAATATTAGATAATGAAACTTCTATAACTATCTATGATTGGAAATTATTGCTTACTGAGAGAAGTTTGTGAAAATACAAAACCTTGATGTAATAAATTACTATAAAGATTGACACATAAATCTGAAGCCCTAAATTCATTCTAAAGTGACCCACTTGTATCTTGTGTGAGTACAATGATGCAGAGATGATATTGGAAGTGGAAAAACCTTTAATAATGAATGGCTGCAGGCATGATATTTTCATATGAATCATCAATTAGTTTTGCTTTATGTATTCATGAAAAAGATACAGGCCACATTATATTTTGATGAGGCTAAGGAGGTCTTCTTTAAGAGAAATAAAATAAAAAGAAGAATTCATTTTTATTATTAAAATTTTATGATTCTGAAACAATTAACTTATTTTAAAATTTTTTCAATATTAAATGTGTATGGGATTAAATGAAATTGTGGGCAATGTTTAGTTTAAATATGTTGTTATTTTGTAGTTTTTTACACTTGAGAAGTTTGTTTGTAACAGTGAAATCATTGGTTGTTGTTTAGAGTTATTTTTTGGCTAGACTGTTTGAGTTGTGAATTTGGGGTATCTATGAAAATATTAGAATATATATAAAACTACAACCATTAAATGTCTGTATTTTTAAATCATATAATAATAATTCAAACAAATATATTTAACACAGTATTCAAAATTAAATAATATATTCTTTACCAGAAGTACTTTTAATTGTTTCACTGACAATCTTTATCAACTGTTAATATAAACGTACAAAAAGTAAAACATAATCAAAATAAAAGTAATAATAAGAAAATATTAAGTAAATTAAAAAGTGATAAATGGATTTCTATTCCTTTTATATCTAATCAACAAGCTAAATTAATTAATAAACTTTATAGTGGTTTGTGTAGAATTTCTTTTTTCTCTTCAAATAATATAAATGATATGATAAATAACTCCAAAGCCAAGATTTCTAAGTTTGAATTAAGTTCTGTTATATATTATATATATGTTAGATATATATATATATATGTTAGAATGTGGTTGTGGAATAAAATATATAGGGGAATCCAAATGTACATTACAAAAATGATATAATGATCATAAGACATTATATAAACGTGTACAGAAAGAAAATATATCTTCGGTAAATATGAATACTCCATCAATTATATTTGATCATAATAAAACATGTAATTATGGTTTTAAATTTAATAATAGAGATATAAAAATTATTCAAATTGAAAGGTGTAGTGAAAAACGTAAAATTAAAGAGGCAATGATGATATCTAGGAATAGAGGTGGTTTAATGAATAAACAATCAGCTAATATAAAGACAACAGAATTGTGGGAAATTTGAATAGATTGAATGATGGGTAATGCAAGTTTTTATTTTTTGTACGTTTGTATTAACAGTTGATAAAGATTGTCAGTGAAACAATTGAAAGTACTTCTGGTAAAGAATATATTATTTAATTTTGAATAGTGTGTTAAATATATTTGTTTCAATTATTAATATATATATTATCCAGATATATCCATGTACAATTTATTAATATATATATATATATCAATGTTTCGAGCAGGTCATACTAGTCATCATCTCGGTAACAAACATTATAAAGTAATTGTAGAGGCACTGTAAACACTGATGTATAACAATATTTTATTAATAGAAAATAGAAATAATAATTATAAGAAATTATTTTAGATTAATTTTTAAAAAAAAAAAATAAATATGAGAATGCTATTCAGATGTGACACTCTCCAACAATGTCAGATCAGAGAAGCCATTGAGATCTTTAAAAGGCTATAATGTATTAGTAAACATGATGATATATGCAAATTACATTCTATTTGAAATTTTTTTTTAAAAAGTCACTAATCTAAAATATTTTTTTATAATTACTATTTTTATTTTCTACTAATAGAACATTTATTATTATTAGCCTCAGTATTTATAGCATTTTTACAATAATTTTTGTTACCATATTGATGACCATTATGACCTAGACATGGATATACAATAATATTTTATTTATATCTATAGCCTGTAAAGATATGCATTAAGAAAAATAATTTAATACATATCTGATGCCTTATTAGTGAACAATTACAATACCATCACTATAAATATCAAAAGCCATCCCAAAAAAAGAAGTAAATGGTTTTCCTAGAGTTTGCATTCCTTATATAAAATGAGCCATGGAGAAGCTTAGAAGGGTACTTAGACACAAAAAGATAAAACACATTCTCTATTGAACTAAGCATTAACAGGATTCTGATGAAATCCAAGAATGTAATTCCTCTAGAAGCCCAAGGAATTTATGAGACCTCATGTGGCATGTGCCCATTTACATACATAGGAAAGGGTAATCCATATAAAAATGCTACATGAGATTAACACATTAATTCATTGGAAAAAAGCTCTTGACATTTCAGCACTTCATCACCATATTTTAGACCCTGATCATCACACAGATTTTTCAAACACTGAAGTCATATCCACATGCAACAAATAATAATGAAGTGTATTTAGCAAGGCTATAAAAAAATATTTTAAAAAACAAATTGCACTAACAAACATGATAAAACAATAAAATTACCAATTGTATGAAAGAATTTTTTCATGCAAATGAATAAAAGAAAAAAAAAACATTACTGAATTTAAGTTAATGTATTCAACAATATAATTATCTCTGCAAGAATTACATACTGTTTTTCCTACCCAGTTGAGGGTTTGTCAAAACGTTGCTATTTTACTTTAAGATGTTTTGTACTTGAAACATTCATTTCAATATTATATAATTTTACAATTAATAATTAATTAGAGGAGATTTGAACTCACATTTTCAAGATACCTTTAGGTATTCACTTCATCTTATATAACCGATGCACATTATCACATACATGTGTATAAGATAAATGATCTTCAATATTCGTATTTTGCGCTGAAATAGCTGAAGGGAGTTTGAAAGTCTGTATTCAAATCCCCTCTAATTACATCTAAGTTCAGTATATACATTATACTCGTATTCAAAAATTAAATAATTAACTAATACCGACGTTTTATTATTACACATATTTAATAATCTTCTAGAAAAAATGTAGAATATATTAACTTATCTGTAACTATACCAATTATAAAAAAATAATTTCATACTTTAATTAAGAATAATATATATTTCATTTTTAAAAAAAATGTATGCACTATCATATATAGAATTGAAATATTGACAATATATACATACATCCATGGAGAGAAACACATACTTTTAACTTTTTGCAATATGTCAAGTAGATTTCGCTGTTTTTTCTTCTGACAATGGATTGAAACATTCTAGATAAGGCATTCAAATTAAACCTTCAAATAATAATAATTAAAGTAAAAAGTAACCTTGCATTTGTTAAGCAGATACAACTCATTTTGCTTAGAGTTGTAAACAGTGTAATTGGAAAATCTTTTTCTTATGCATCTTCAAGAAAATAATAAGAAGAAAATGAAAACATCTCCCATTGATTTGAATAATTGGCTTTTGTAGCGCACCTTCAAAATATTTTACACGTGCACGTACTATATATAATCTTGTCTACTGAATTTTGTTTTCTTATATATTAAACAATGTTTTTCTTCATGTGGAATTCAAGCTTGACTTATATCATTTTAATTAATTTCATTTTCTCCATCATTTTGTTAACTATCTCAGACTTTTTATTTCCAAATTTTTTATTTCATTCGTTTATTTTGTTTTAAAAAATAATCACATGTGTCTATAAATTGCTGAAATAACTTTCAAAATTTATAACAATCACTATATTTGAGCCAATTTAATTGCATCAGTAAATTAATTGCCTTGGTAGAGGAAATATTTTAAATCTAACTGCGTCAAATCTAGCTGGACTGATCAGTTTTTTTTTTTTTACAAATACTAACGAATCGTCTACAATCCTGGACACTCGCGTATTTTTTCTTTGTTATTTTTCCGGAAGTGAGGAAAAGTATTACTTGGTCTGACTGCATCAAACTCTGTTAGCTTGGGCAGTCTATGATGTTTTTCCAACCATGGGGGAAAAATTATTTAGTTTGTATGCGCCAGAATATCTTGACTTGGTCAGTATTTAAATCATTTAATAATCACCTATTTATAAAATTATACGAGTGTCTTATACAAGTGCACACTCGTGTCTTTACGCTCTTATTTTTTCAGCCGTGTGGAAAATAATTATGTTTCTGACTGTGCCTAAAAAATCTGTTGTGTATGGTCTGGAGTACAGACCCAACCTACAGAAAATAACACTAGCACCAGTGTGATAATTAATGTAGTATTTATTATCTTTACAAATATATATAATACAGAATAATATTTCTAATGAGAAGTCTTGGATCCGAGTCTCCATAATCTATCGCTTTCTGCTAAACCTGATGGGTAGAGAGAACAACCCTTCCGGCTGTACCAGATAGCTTACCTCGAGTCAGCAGTAGTCTTAGCAGCGCCTGGTCTTTATGTAGACTTGCCTAGCTGTGGACAAATAGCTTATTGTTATCATAAGAATGCTTACTGTTGTTTGGTTAGAAGGTCTTCTATTGCCTATTGCAGAACACATACCATATTTGTAGGTTAGACAGACTTTCTCTCATTTTTCTCCAAAAGGCTAACTATTTATTGCTAGATTCCTAACCTCACTGGAGCATTCGGATTCAGCAATCATCCTTACTTATTGGCCTACACTAATCATTGGCTATGTGTTTATCTTTACATCAGCCTAGTGGCCAGCAGCAAACAATGCTCTATCCAATCAGATAAAGAAGGAATCTGGAATAGTCCACTTCTGAGGAAAATGAGAACTATAACAAAAATTTTAAGAAGTTTTTCCTAAATCCTGTCAAAGTTCATAGCTTCTATTCACAGGAGAATAATTTTTGTTTTTTGTTTTTAAAAAAAAAGGTAAAAATTGGCAGATAAATTTAAAACATATCTTCAAATCATCCTTCTAAATATTATGTTTTTTCAGCAACATTCTCTGAATGAGTATAAAGTCTGAACTAAACTTTATATTTATTCATAGAGGGTGTTGCTGGAAAACATTTGAAATTGATAAATAAAGCATATAAAAGGAAGGGACTGATAAAGAAATTAAGTGTTTTCATATAGTAAATATTATGTAGCTAGAATTGTATGGAAGGAAGTGGCATACAGTAACGTTGCATTATGTGTTAGTAAAGTGGTATTAGGTTACTTAGAAAAAGTACAAAGAGAAGCAGGAAGACATGCATTATATGCAGATGGGTGGATGGCAAAGGAGGTAATTCAAGGAGAAATGAGATGGTCATGCAAAAAGCAAAATAAAAACGTTTTGTAGATTGCAGTTTATGGATAATAACAGAATAGCCAAAATATTATTTAATTGGGTTATTAGTAAAGGGCAGGCAACAAAATGGTTGAGAAAGATAGTATGGTATGCAAATGATTTGGATAAAGAATTTATGTCAGTATACTTGTATGATGGGATGATTGTGTTAGAGAATTGTTGAGTGGACAATAAAAATAGAGTTGGAGAAATGGAGAACTAGTATGGAGAGTAAAAAGTTTAAATATATATAGAATTAAATGGAATAATGCATGTTAGGAAAGTAGTTTACTGTTTAAGGCTTGAATAGGATCTTTAGCAGCAAGGAATATACACATAAATGGAAAAATGTGAGTGAGTTAGTCTGCAAGTTGTGTAAGAAAGGCATAGAAAATATGAGGCATCTGTTAATTGAATGCTAATGTCTGGAAGCAAAAAGTGTACAAATAATGTTGTGGAAAAATAAATATAAAACAAAGTGATTATACAGAATACAGGTTATTGTTTTTTTATGCTGGGTTTGAGAAAAGATATGGGGGGATTTTGATATAAAGGCCATGGAATTAACAAAGATTATGTTGTGGAAATGGCATGGAGCAGGATAGAGAAGAATGTGGGAAAACTTAGGATGGGAAATGGAAAAGGGAATGTAAAGTAGCTAACAGGTTTCTCTGAGCATAGTGGTTGAGAGATTTCTGACTCCATATAAGGAGAAGTCACAGTACATTGCATTGCATGGGAGGATGATTTGAACATTTTGTATTAGGACTTTCAGCTAGCTATATTCACTAGGATATTTCATAGTATATATCATTCAGTGAGTAACCAGTCTTTGGTAGGACTCATTATGTTATACTGCAACACAACAATCACTTTGTAAAACTATTTAAAAATTACTGTTTAATCCAGTGATAGAGGTTTGATATTCCTGTCAGTTCAGTAAATAAAAATGCTTTGATAGCATGAAAATTAAACTGTGGATCAAAGTGTTAAATTATCTTCTAAGAGTAGCAAACAGAGATAAGCTACTATCAGTGATTAACAACTGTTACTGTTATCACTTTTTTATTTTAAAAAAAAATATATATTACTATCACATGACAGCTTGATTGTAATACTTTTTATTCTATGTATTCAGTCTGGTTTTATTTAGAAATCTTTATTATAAATAATATAATATTACATGAATTTCAAAATGGTATATGCTTCAATATATGTACTAATGAATTAATAAATATAGAATAGAGTAGGAAAGATATTTTAAATACATTATATAAATTTAAATGTAGATGATGGAAACATATTACTGAAAAGAGAACATGAATTTCATTACTGTTTATAAGTAATAAGTGTGTATTATAATTAAATCATTGGTTTCCTTTTATTTTAATGTTCCAATCAATGTAGAATCAAATATTGGTAATGGAAATGATGCTATTGATAAAATCAACAAATGTAATATTATATGTGAAATAGCTTGTACTGATATGGATCCAATTACATTAGTGAGTCAAAATATGCATTGTCAAAAAGATCATATTCATATATTTTACTTATAATAACTTCTTTCACATACACTTTTATGCAAACAATTTTTTTTAATAAAACTTCATTTTTCTGACAGTTTTGACTGTCCAGCAATCTTCAGAGCTACAATATTTGAATGATATAAATACATAACCATTACTTCGTATATATATATATATATTGTGCCAGTTGAATGTGTATGCTGGTTTAACCCGGTTCGAAATCTAGACAAAAGTACCTCGACACCAATCATACGTGAGATATAAAAATCAAGAATACTATGAACTCTGCCCTAATCATCTATTTTTTGAGTCTAACAATGAATCAACAACATATCTGAGCATAAATTATTTTTTCCACTCGTCCCGCTAGCATCAAGGGAGAAACAATCGACTACAACTACCTCATGTGCCTAAAGTTAATGTAATGTGCCAATAGATCAAAATATGAGTAAAATACTTGTGCTATGCTTGGATTATCAGAAATTAACCTAATAGATTACATCAAATGTATCAGGTTGAAAGAAAACAAAAAAAAAGGAACTAATACTTTTGCTTTAAAGAAAGACAGACTTTAATAAATGATATAAAAATTAAGGCTTTAATCTCTACTATTCCACAAGTCATATCTAATCAAATTATTAACTATAAATGAGATGATCTAAGAATTAAATATGATTTTGTGGTAAGAATATTGATTTTCCAATTCAATTTATTTTAACAGCAAGTAAATTTGATATTATAATTTGAATGAACAAGCCTGAATAAATTTTGACATTCATTTAATCACACCTTAACAAAATTCTCCAATAGTATTTCTAAGAGTCTGGCTCCCAGGAAATTAGTCAGTTTTTTTAGTGGTGCACAACATAATAAATCATATTTTAAATTTCTGACAAAAGTATTTTTCCCATCCCATTTTTAATAGAACATTAAAAACTTGTTTTAATTGCGGATGCAACTCTACATATTAGAATATTATTAATGCATGAAACTAAAACTATCCCATATGACATATGTTCACTGGACATTGAACATGAAAGCCCAAAAAGACAGGAAATAATTATGCATACTTGCATAAAGACAAATTTCAGATGAAGGCATGAAATATCAAACAGCCAAGCTCAGCTAGTTAGGCATTGTGCCAAATGCCTCATTTCCTGGGAGAAGCAAGAAAACATTTATTTAAAAGGGCAGCCATGATAATCCTTTCCTGACTAAGCGAATCCGCTAGTAAGTAGATGGAACAGAGCAACTACATTTGCACCTGACAACAAATCATGACAAGCCAACCTCCCAACACAATATATCTAAAAAACAATCTTCCCAAGCTAATAATAAAATACCCAAATACATGCAGCACTAAAAGAATTTTCCTTAACCCCAAACTCCACTGTAACATGTCACCGTAATTAAAATGTTTAAATTCACCCTATTTAAACAAAGGCAAAACTCTCCATACAGTAGTGCCACCCTGTGCCAAACAGAGTAATCAATGGATGCCAGAAGGCTTGTGCATAAAATCCCTATCTAGTGCCTACTCATCCAATATCCCCAGACTAGTTTCTGGCTTGTGGCCATCATCAGTGAGGAGCCTAGGATCTGAGAGTACTGCACCTAGATCTTAGGATCTAATGCAACCCTCCAGCAGCCACCTTTTAACTCTACTTTACTACAAAACTATGAGAATGAAATTGAAAACATTGTTAATATCTTCAATCTAAGCTCAATAGCTTATATAGTAATATGGGTCTGAACTCAATTCAGCACCCATACATTTTGGTGTCTTTGGCTCTTAAACAACCATAGCCACCACTATCCTATTAGGCAGGATTGGTGTTAAACCATCAAACATCATATGATCACCATGGGGAGTTTTGCCTTTGTTTACAACAAATTATGTGCTAGTATAGAGATGGTGATCATGTGATGTTTGATGGTTTAACACCAATCCTGCCTAATAGGATAGTGGTGGCTATGGTTGTTTAAGAGCCAAAGACACCAAAATGTATGGGTGCTGAATTGAGTTCAGATCCATATGACTATATAAGCTATTGAGCTTAGATTGAAGATATTGACAATGTTTTCAATTTCATTCTCATAGTTTTGTAATAAAGTAGAGTTAAAAGGTGGCTGCTGGAGGGTTGCATTAGATCCTAAGATCTAGGTGCAGTGCTCTCAGATCCAAGGCTCCTCACTGATGATGGCCACAAGCCAAAAACTAGTCTGGGGATATTGGATGAGTAGGCACTAGATAGGGATTTTATGCACAAGCCTTCTGACATCCATTGATTACTCTGTTTGGCACAGGGTGGCACTACTGTATGGGGAGTTTTGCCTTTGTTTACAACAAATTATGTGCTAGTATAGAGATGGTGATCATGTGATGTTTGATGGTGTATTCACACTATTTATTAAGCATTAGATCATATTGATAAAGCAAGGGTTAAATAAAATATTTTACAAAGCATTTAATAACTACTTTGTGCTGTGTGTATGATTTTAAAATGTGTGTGTATGATTTTAAAATGTTTGATGATTTTTTTAATAAATAACAATTCTTCTTAAGCAGACAAAAGAAAAAAAATATGCTTTATCGAGGAGATATCGAATTGGCAAAAGTGAAAAAAAAAAACAGGAAACTAACATCAAGACATAAATAGTAATCTATAAATTGGAAATATATTTCAGAATAAATAATTGTACCACATAAAGAAACTAAAATAAATATATCATGCTTATTTGATTTTAGAAAATGAGGAATAGTGAAGGAGAGCATTTAATTATAAAGGATGATCAATTTAAATGATATAATTCTTTCTAAAATACTATATCTCGTGTATGGAAAAATTGAGTATTCATTTATATAATCTCTTTAAAGTGCATGTGCATTGGCTTAATCACTAGTATTACTATTACATAAAAAACATAGTTCTATATAAAATAATATCTCATTATATGTGTTTAATTTCAACTAAAGAATGACGGTTCGTAAATTGTAAAGATTTCACAAAGTGTCATTCGTTCAAACTTAACAAATGTAATTTAAAGTGATCGTGTAACATCTCACACTCTTATTTCCACACACTTAAGATTTGCCCATACATAAACATTTGGGTCAGAAGGAATGGGTGGATTCATTCCATTCTTTCTAAAATACTATATCTCATGTATGGACAAATTGAGTATTCATTTATATAATTTCTTTAAAGCAAAATAACTCATTATAATTACATAATATAAAGTTAATGAGATAATTGTGAATAACAAAAAAAGGTATAGATTTGAAAATAAGAAAAGTAAAAGTTCGTGAGGAGTTATGATGAAATGTCACCAGCATAGGATTTTAGTCTTTGTCCATTTCCCATGATGATCTGACTTGACGACCGTAGATTCATTTGTCCAGACAACGTGCTTATTATTTGAAGCATTGGCACATAATGTATCAGACAGTTTGGTTCCATTTATTTAATCAATACTCTTACGGCATTGGATGAATCAAGGCCCCAACGGCAGGCAAACCTGATAGAACTAGCCACCATACATGGTCACATCTACAAGGTTAAAATAATTTTTGATATTTTGCATAATTCAAATCATATTAAGAATCCTGAGCAAGAATCTAGGAATCGATCTCAATAAGAATTCTAAGCAAA
Organism: Epiperipatus broadwayi; assembly: GCA_028023455.1. Lineage (NCBI taxonomy): Eukaryota > Metazoa > Onychophora > Udeonychophora > Euonychophora > Peripatidae > Epiperipatus > Epiperipatus broadwayi. The sequence continues at coordinate 198,410 of JAQFVV010006578.1, forward strand.
CATCTGAACAGAGAAATAATAATAAGAAGCCCCTGTCCTTTGCTTTACCCCACCTTTTATACCTTTCCAGCCAACTCTTTGCCTATTGTTCTTCGTATGATTCCATATCTTGATAAGCCCCCACACTCTTTTGTTTCAAAGCAACTTTTTTACTAAAAATAAACTTTAAGGTTTTACTATCTAATTATGATTTAGTTTCCTATTTTTTTTTTATTAAAGGGGCCATATTTAATTGCCCCCAACAAAACTCTAATTTATAATGTAATTAATTTAGGAATGTTGGTAGGCTTATCTCAAAATAAATCATACGACATATATTTTTAAATAGAATAAGACAAAATATATATTATATTTATTTTTCTTGTAACAAAATAAAGTTTTAGTTTCAACAGAATCCTGCATTAATTATACATATATGCTTACAATACATATATGCTTCTTTAATAAAATATGAAAAAAAAGTTTTATGAACAATTTATATTTTGATTAGATTTACTTTTAATGAATTATTTGAACCTGAATAGCTAATTTCCAGAATCGATAAACAGACAAAAAAAAAACACTTTATATTTTTATTTAATGCAAAACTCTGTTGATACTCTAATATAAGCCTAAACCAGGTTTGAAATACTGGTTGGTTTATATAAGGCTGTGAAGCATGAATCTGACTTTCGAATCCATTGCTTCATTATATATATATATATACACACACACCCATATATGCATATTAAAATATATACACATATATTCCCCACATACATATATAGATCCACCTACTGTCAGGAAAATAAAGGAGTTTTATTAAAAAAATTTTTTGCATTAAATTGTATCTGAAAGAAGTTATTATAAGTAATATATATATATGAATATATGAAGAAATGCAAAGAAAGTAAAGGAGAAGAATAAGAGTATTTACTTCTAATAAATTTTCATATTCTGTGGAAAAATTTAAGTCCATATTATATCTGTTATGAAAATTTTTGCTTTGATAATATTTTTTTTTTCTTATGGAAAACAAGTTGAAGCAAAAAAAAATCTAAGATGCATATTTTGTAAGTATGAAAAATAAATTATTAAATAAAATAATTGTGTAATATGCATCAATTATGAAATGTTGACCATTAACATGAAAATGGTAATGTATGATTTTAATAACATTTTTTTAAAAAAATTAAACTGTAAAATGTTATGCAGAATTGCATATTTAGTATGGTGTAGAGTTTATTCCAGAAGCTTTTGTTTATATATTGTACCCTTACTTCTCGATGTATAATATAGTTTGAAATACGACTAGCTCAATTAAATTATTATGCTTAATTAAAATTTGCATATCTATCTTTAATATACTTTTATATTATCATATTCTAATTAAATTTATTATCAATTATCAAAATCAATATATTTCTATAGTATGTACTAATTAAATAAGTATTTATCAAAATCATGAGACTGTGAAGTAAAGTTACAAAGAAATAAGTAGATTTACATTGAGTCAATATCTCCCAAGACATTGTCTCAATGGCATAAGAATACTATTACCTCCTTATTAACTTACTACTACATCTACAGCATTCTTATGGCTTTTAAATAAAATAAATTATCTTTAATAATAATAAAAATAAATCTCAACCTTTAATTAAAATATAATTAAATAATCTCAGGCTCTTCTAATAATTTTAAAGTAATAATAATTCATGTAAGTAAGTATGATAAGGGATTTTATATCAAACCTAAATACACCTAACTTATTCTAATAATAATATATAATACTAATCTTATGGTATAACTTAATCTTATCTATTTCTGTTATATCATCAATCATTAAATAAATAATCATATGTATATCTTTTATTTTCATATAGCATCTTAATTTTGGAATAGATCAAAATCTTATAATTCAATAATCTGTGGCAATAAATAATATTGTACTCTTATAATGTGCATTATAATTACCTTATGACCATAATAATATTATATGTTAATGTCAATCAATTCTTATAAAATGATATCAAGAAAATATTGTGTTTATTTCTAAATAATAATAATAAATTCATATTGTGCAAATATTATGTTTATTCAAATTATCTGCTGTCAAATGCTGTGGTGTAAAATAATGAACTCGACACACTTTTAAAACAAATTAAACAAATTTATTTACATCAACTTCAACTAAGAATTTATTTACAATATTTACAGTTCAAAATTAGGAAAACAAAGAAAATAAAAATAAGAAAATAATAATACAATATGTTTACACTGTTATTAACTCATACTCCTAATAAGTAATTATACATTCTTTAAAATGCTGTACTAATAACATTGAAGTATGCTTTTAAAACTTAGACTTTAAATAAATATCAGTGAACCTCAATTATTACACAGGAAAAATTTATGTAAACAATATTTATGTAGCATATGTAAACAATTAAACTTTACTAATTAAATTGCTACATTACTTAAGTATTACTGTTATTCATTTCATCATGTACTAGTATGTGTTTACTTTATTATCAGCATTACTTTAATAACATAATACAAAAACTAATGTATCTTTATAATGTAATAACAAATAATTGATTATAATTTTATATTTCACTTAATGCAATTTATGCTACATGTTTTATTAAATATGCATTACATATATGTACTGTTAAATAATAATATTTAAATTATTCATTAATTTCAAATTCATAAAGTATTATATTAGATAAATTTTATGATTCTTTTCTATGTAAAATTATTACTTTACTTTATGTGTTATTCTACTCCTTCTTAATAACTTTCTATCTACAAAAACATCCTCTAAAACTTATTTAAACTTTCCGGAAAATAATCATTGATTTTAAATAAAAAAAAAAAAAAAACTAATTATCCAAATTATTTATACTACGTCATCTATATTCAGTAAACCTTCAATCCAAACATAAACTTCTACATAAAACTTAACTTAATTTATCCAATAAAACAAAAATAAAATATAGACTTTGAGATCTCTTCAAACTTACAATAAAAATAATTACTTATGAATAATAAATATAATTCTAATACTATAACATAAAAAAAAAATATCAAAATTTGTTTACGAAAGAATCATATAATTATTTCTAAGCTTCTTATGTAATGTTGTATTATATTCATATCATAAATTCAAATTATGCATATTTAAACAAAACTGTCACTGCCAATATAATGTGTGTGTATTTTTTTTAAAAAATATTTATACATTCATTCAAATAACATAACATTTGGATGATCTAAAGAAAACATATCAAATACATCAAATTATTATTATTATACAATTTTTTTACCATAAATAACGATCTAATGTACAGTCCATCTTCCAATATTCTTCGGAACTACAGCTTCATAAAATAAATCACATTTACACTCACAATCATTCTTTAACATATTACGTGTTATATTAATTATAAGATAAACTTATGCAATTAATTATTATATTATTTTTTAGTTATTATTTTAAGAAATGTACCTATCTTATTTTTTAATAAATTAATTATATTTAAATTTTATGTTAAATATATAAAATAGAATTCATATTACGTAACTCCAGCGATGTCTTCTTTTCACCATCATAGTTCTTTAATCCTAGGTACACATTCACTAAAACACCATTTCCATTTTCCGGTCTATCACGTGTTTTTTAAAAGTTTATAAAAATGAAAAACGTTCTTTTAAAATAAAATAAAAGTTAATCAACTCCTCCATAAAAATAAAATAAAATTTAAATAGTTTATCTGATCCGGATTCAGTTCTTGAAAAATATTATTTAAAGTTATTATCTTATATTAGTCTATAGTTTATGAAATATTATCATTTAATTATTTTAATTGACTTGGACGTCCATGTATGCTTTACTTGCGCATTCCTTAACAAAATATCTAGGTAAGATTAATTTTCTTCATTTTACAACAACCAGCGTTTAAATTATTTCAATATAATAATTTTTATTATATTAAGATTTTTAGCTAAATATATTTTCAATCTATTTGCCTTTTTTAAAATTGTCCACATTCAGTCTTTTAAACATAAAGACTTAACAAGGCAAGTATTTATCAAACTACTTTTATTTCTAATATCTTTACTTAAGATATATATTTAAATTTGTAGCTTGTAAAAATACTTTCTTCATAAAGAAGTATTTTATTCTTTAAAATATCTATTTTTTAATAATCAATAGCAATTAGCTTTTAAAATTATATACTGTCCAAAATACTACTTTTCTCCATCTCGTAACTTTCCGAACTAATCCAGCGTTTGTCATATTTCTAGTATAAAGTTTCCGATATATTTTCACTATATATGATGTTCCCATGACCATTTGCTTGCAAATTGAGCTTCAATATAGAGACGATTGATAAGGAAAAATTAAATTAACACTGCATGTCTATCATTTAAAAACTTTTATAAATTATTTACAATGACACTCTTATAATTTTTAAAATTGATTTTAAAAGCGTCTACAAAATTTACGTAGCTATTTTTAATAACACAATTAACTTGAAAATTCAATCACAGAGTCCTCTCCTAACAATTGAACTAAGCTTTTATACCGGAAGAAACTTCCCATCTGATTGGTACATTTAAACAATCAACTTGCTGGCTTATTTACATATTTACCAACAACACAAAATTAAAAATAAATAATGACTTATTTAATATTTAATATTTATTACATTATTAAATTTTTAAAATAATCTTTATCATTTATTTAAATCCACTAAACATTCTTTTAAAATATTCTTACTTACTTGATTTTAATTTTAACTTTTAGAAGATTATTTAAAATAAACTAAGTCTTTTTTATACGTTATATTTTTAAAGCAATACTTTTAAAAAATCAGATTTAATATTCTACATTGATTTATCTTTATTTTATCTCGTGATAGCTCACGTATTACTTATAAATTTTATAACATGATTTTTAAAATAGTTGTGCAACTTTATTAGATAACTTCCAAGCATGTGTGTGCATATTTAACTAACATCTGTTTCTACAACACAAGAAACGCTTGTTATAATCTAAAAATAACTAACAATTGCATTTTTAAAATAAACATTTTTTTAAAATAAATAAGATATTATAACAGATTTTAAATTAATAATTCGATATTATTAAAATCAAATATTAATCTTCTATTTAAGTATTTATAATAATTAAAAATATTTATATTCTTTTATAACATTATTTTATCAATAATAAATATATGCATTTAATTTTAACTTGTCTTTTAAACACTTTTAGTTTTAAATACCTACTTATTAAATATATTAATGCAGTATTAACTATGGCCAGTTTTCCCAACCATATACTACTATCATCTTTACTTAAAATGTCTCTCTCAATTTCAGCACAATTTCACATATCAAATACTCATAGATTGCTTTAATTAAACTTTTTGAAATATTACCATAAGCAAAATTAACATCACATATTCAAATATATCTTAAATTTAAAATTTTTAACAGATTAGCACAAAAATTAGATGGTGACCCATACAAAAGGGCACAATATATATATATATATATATATTATATATATATATGTTTATTATATAATTTTTATTGCTATTTATATATATATATATATATATATAAATAGCAATAAAAATTATAAATACAATGGTGATTAAGTATTATACTCAGTCTGCAGTAGTATTTTTGGTTAATTACTTAGCTCTCTTCAGCTATTCTTAAATTTAAAAAAAACATGTATTGTGATAGCAAATATATAATGCTCTTGATAAATATATATATAGAAAAGTAAAAAAATAGTACATCAGACCTAATTTTTGCAGTAACTATACAAACTTGTCTGTGAAACAAAACATTCACATATGTCACAAAATAGACCTTTAGTCTGCTTATTTTATAACCTGCAGTGGTATCTTTTAACTTTTTCTGAAGTGAATTAAAAATACATTATAACTTTATCTAATTATAATTTTTCTTTGAATTTTATTCTTAATTACAAATTATATTTTCCCTGTCAAAATGATCAATATGGCATTTGTTTTCAGGATTTTGTCATAATTTTTATTTCATATAAATACTTCTCCCATGATAAAATATTTTTGGGAATTGTATTAATGTTTATTATTTGTTTTAATTATCAAGTCCAATAGAGATATGATTATATAATAATACACTTCATAAGAATTATATCCAGTAAAACAATTAGTCTTATGATGTTTTAATCATATTCTAGAATTTTAGACAACAATGTCTGATGAAACTTGTTTAATGTTTTTAAAATTTCATTAAAACAAATTTCTCACTTTCACATAATAAATTGACAAAATAATAGCTTTATATGCAATTCATTTAAAAGCAGTTCTATATAACTTTAAAATATTCGCTGTTTCAAAGTAGTAGCAATACATTGCAGCTTAATATATAAGACCCATTTTCTATTTAAATGCCATTATATTCAAAAAATTCACATTTTCAAGCTAAAATTTTTAAAGATTTTTCTTCCAACATTAGTTGATAAAGTACTTGAGTTTTGAGAATATTAATTACTAAACCAATGTTTTTATTAAATTGGAAAAAATACAGCATTCATTAGCACACCATGAATGTAAAAATTAAATATTTTTTTTATTTTTGCTTTTAATTATATCAAGTTAAAAACATCATTTTCAAATATGTGCTGCCACACTGGAAAAATAACTAATTTGAAATATTGTGATGGAACTGTTTTTTTAATAGAATCAAATACCTTTGTCATATCAATAAAAATTATATACAAATCTTTTATTTGCTTTAAATACATTTTTTATTTTCCTGTCAAACAAACCATATCTATAGTACTTCTTGATTTACTAAAATTGCATTAAATTATAACTGGAAGTTATTTAACGGAGGTAAATAAATAATATGAAAATAACTATATTCTGTTTAAGCCAAGAAACATCATGTGATCACTATTTCTTATGCTTGCTCTTAACTATTATTAAAACAGGAAAAACTCTCTATATGTATTGCCACTCAGTGCAAGCCAGAGTATTACAATATGTATAGAGAGTTTTGCCAGTTTTAATAACAGTTAAGAGCAAGCACTAGAAACAGTGATCATGTGATATTTATTGGCTTAAAGCCAATCCTGCCTAATAGGATAGTGGTGGTTATGGTTATTAAAGAACCAAAGACACCAAAACATATTGGTACTGAACTGAATTCAGACCTATATGACTATGCTTAGATTGAAAATATTATTGTGTTTTCAATTTAAGTCTCATAGTTTTGTAGGTAAGTAGAGATAAAAGGTGGCTGCTGGAGAGTTGCATTAGATTCTAAGATCTAAGTGCAGTACTCTCAGATCTAGGACTCCTCACTTATGAAAACCACAAACCAAAAACTAGTCTGGGGATATTGGATGAATAGGCACTAGATAGGAATTTTATGCACAAGCCTTCTGGCATCCATTGATTACTCTGGCTTACCCTAAGTGGGCAATACGTATAGAGAGTTTTGTCTATTTTATATTCTGTTTACTGACAATGTAAATTGGCATGGGTACATTTTATTTATATAAAGGTGTAAATTAGACTCATTTATATACCAAAATTAGCATGCCATTTCTTGGGTCTTCAAATTTAATAAAAATCAAAAGATGGTATTTTGCTATTCATTAATTCACCAATGGTGTAAGATAAAAATACGTAACTCTTTTCATTTCAGATTACTTAAATAAAATACATACATCACAAGCACAATCAAATCAGGTTTTTTTGCAAGTTTTAAATTATTCACACAAAGTTCTTTCATTTTCAGATGCATTATCTTACCCTAAAGTGCTCAAAAGAATTCTAATCTATGAAAAATATATATAAATCATATTATTATGCATTACATTCTAATGAATTATTCTATGAAATTTAATTTAAATTCTTCCATAGGTTAAGTATATACATTATACTTGTATTTCAATATTTTTAATATCTGTTATTACTCCAAGTTAAAGTCTTAAAAAATCATAGATACTAAGATTAATGGTCACATGTTTTAAATATTCTTACCTATGAAAATTAGGCTAGGAAAACTCAACAATATTTTTATTAAAGTAAATGATGTAAATAATAAAGAATATTCACATAAATACAGCGTGGTCATAAATATGCATGCTTCAGGGTTTAAATATGTACTTCTATTATATATATATATATTGAATAGACCATTATATTTTAGTTTAGTCTAAATTTATTTTCTTATTGTCCAGAAATAAATGTAGAATCTTGGTTATATACTATAGATAAGTCAAATTACTTTAAATACTACAACTTACATATTAATATTTTTAAAAAAATAATATTCTTACGCCCCCTATGTGATTTCATGATTTATCCACCAGAAAAATGAGATTATCCACTTTTCATTATTTCATGGCTTAACGGAAATTAAGAAAATAAATAAAACTGCAATATATTAGAATAAGCTTAAATATTCTGAAAACAATAAAATTTCATATTGATGCTATTCTAAGTAAAATGCTTTTCTTTTTTATCAGTTTTAAATGTTCGATTTGGCCAATTGACTTCTTTTGATTACTCTGAAAATCCATTCAGAATTTTTCATTAAGTTGATTTCTATAATATGCCTTTTTTTAATTTTATAAATGATTTAGATGTTGATTAACTTATAGATTGATTTTAAGGGTTTTTTTAATAGGAATAAGTCTTAGTTATCACAAAAAACTCTCAAGGGAATAAGATCAATATATTCTATAGAAAAGCAAGATAACAAATTGCATTTCAAATTTCATACTGTGTTTAGGCAGACCATTCTCTTGTGGCATTTCATAGTTGAAAGATGAAGGATTGATTTATATTCGATGGCTCTGAACCAGTCACCTTGAGGAAACCCTAAATATGTCTATGGATTTTCATCATTGAAAAATAACTTTCTTACTATTTTGGAAGTCAAAATTTTCAATTAAGAGCACCTGATGAATGTTACTGATATCTTTCTTTATTCATCCAGTTTTAAAATATGGCTAATCTATCAATTCTAAATAAACAGCTGCTGATGTGTGTTCTATATAATTATTTACATTGCCTTTTATAACTTTATATAATGCTGCCTATCTATTTATTAAATAGCAGTTATTCCTAAACTCAAAAGCTAATCTATTCATCTGCTCAGGGTATTTTTCAAAAACATCTCTGACTTTATTTTGTCTTGCTTTCCACATTTTAACAATCTACTGCTTCTATAAACATTATTCATCAATTAATATTTGGCAATCGTTTTTATCTTTGTACAGCTTAAAAACTTACTCTTGTATTTTTATATTTTTAATATTTCCTCCAAGTTTGCATAATTAATTCAATCATAAATTATAATCATCATCAATTAAATGTCTTTAGGAATATATATTTGACAAATTATATTTTTTAGCAGATCAAATTTATTATTATGAAATCTAAAATTGGTTGATCATAAAAACCAATATCTTTATCCAATGTAATAAAGGTGGAATTTTTTAAACAGTCTTAACAAACACACACAGTTTATATAACTTTTACTACTTAGATATTTATCAAACTTAAAAAATGTTCAGCTTTGAACATTTTTAACATTGCAGCTATATTTCTGTCTTTTTGACAAGCATCGTGTGCTTTGAATACTAAAGTAACTAAACAAAAAAAAGTATTGAATATTTTGCACTTAACATTTAGAATATTGAAAGCACATATTTTTAAATAACATACTTGAGTATTTGATTATTTTGATTACATTTTATTTTTATAACTTTTTATAACTATAATACCATAATAAAAAAAACTTTTATTTAAAGTTTCTTTCTTAACTACAAATCCTGTTTTCTTTTATGTTTCTTTAATTAAACTTCATTTTCTATCAACATTATGATTTGTTTGATAATATTATTTAACTGAAAATAATTTGTTCAAAAAAATCCTTACTATAGAGCAAAGCTGAATGCACTTTTCATAGCAAGGATGATTTGTAATTTTCCAAATACCACTTATAAATTGTGGTGTCAAAATGTCTTTAAACACTCTTTCAATGTGACCAACTTGCATGGCATATATTTAAAACACATTTTTGCATTTCAAACTATTTCTATTCTGTATTAAAATTATATGCCTTCTTTTCTTTGCACTTGTTTTATATATTTCACATCTCTTTTAAAGTATGATAAAATACTATTTTTTAAGGAAATCAATTTCTTTTACTCTATTCTGGATTATTGTAATATTTATATAAACAGGGAAAACTCTCTGTGTGTAATGCCACTCAGTGCAAGCCAGAGTAATCAATGGATGCCAGACAGCTTGTACATAAAATCCCCATCAAGTGCCTACTCATCCAATATCCCCAGACTAGTTTTGGGCTGGTGGCCTTCATCAGTGAAAAGCCTTGGATCTGAGAGCACTGTATCTAGATCTTAGGATTTAATGCAACCCTCCAGCAGCCACCTTTTATCTCTAATTAACTACAAAACTATGAGTATTGAAAACATTATATGTTTAATCCAAGCTCATTACCTTATACAGTTATATAGATCTGAACTCAGTTCAGTACCTTTTTTGTGTCTTTGGTTATTTAATAATCATAGCAACCACTATTCTATTAGGTAGCATTGGTTTTAAGCCAATAAACATCACATAATTACCATTTCTTATGCTTGCTTATAAGTGTTATTAAAACAGGCAAAACTGTCTATACATATTGCCACTCAGTGCAAGCCAATGTATTCAATGGATACCAAAAGGCTTGTGCATAAAATCCGCATATAGTGCTTATTCATCCAATATCCCCAGACTACTTTCTGGCTTGTGTCCTTCATCAGGGAGAAGCCTTGATCTGAGAGCACTGCACTTAGATCTTAGGATCTAATGCAACCCTCCAGCAGCCATCTTTTATCTTTACTTAACTACAAAACTATGCTTCTTAAATTGAAAACACTATAATATTATCAATCCAGGCTCATTAGCTTTATTAGTTCAGACTTATATGTCTATATAAGCTAATGAGCTTCGATTAAAAATATTATAGTGGTTTTCAATTTGACTCATAGTTTTGTAGTTAAGTAGAGATAAAGGTAGCTACTGGGTGGTTGCATTAGATCCTAAAATTTAGGTGCAGTGCTGTCAGATCCAAGACTCCTCATTAATGAAGGTCACAAGTCAGAAACTAGTCTAGGGATATTGGATGAATAGGCACTGGATGGGGATTTTATGTACAAGCATTTTGGCATCCATTGATTACTCTGGCTTGCACTGAGTAGCAATACATATAGAGAGTTTTGCCTGTTTTAATAACAGTTATAAGAAATCATAAAAAATGGTGGTCATGTGATGTTTATTGGCTTAAAACCAATCCTGCCTAATAGGAATAGTAGTGGCTATGATTATTAAAGAGCCAAAGTCACCAAATCTATGGGTACTAAACTGAGTTCAGACCTATATAACTATATAAGTTAATGAGCTTGGATTGAAAATATTAGTGTTTTCAATTTAAGACTCATAGTTTTGCAGTTAAGTATAGATAAAAGGTGGCTGCTGGAGGGTTGCATTAGATTCTAAGATCTAAGTGCAGTGCTCTCAGACCAAGGTTTCTCCCTGATGAAGGCCACAAGCCAGAAAGTAGTCTGGGGATATTGGATAAATAGGCACTAGATGGGGATTTTATTTCACAAGCCTTCTGACATCCATTGATTACTCTGGCTTGTACTAAGTGTGAATATGTATAGAGAGTTTTGCCTGTTTTAATAACAATTATAAACATGCATAAAAAATTTATGATCATGTGATGTTTATTGGCTTAATGTTTATATAAATTTAATGGACACTCATGCAGAAAAAATAGTCTTTATAATTTAAACTTTGATTTTATTAATGATTAGTATGCTTTAAATATGTAAAATATATTCATAGCAATAAAAATGTTTTAGTGTTCTCATCTTTTATGTACAATCAATCAATAGTATTCTGTCCAATAGACAGGTCCAGAGAGTAATCACATCAATTCATCCATTCTTCCATTCCATTCTTTTCCTTGCTCATTTTTTTCAATTCCACATAAGTCTTTCAATGTCTTATATCATTCAATAATGTCCATCTCTTCCATCCTTTTTTTGTAATTTCCCATCACCATTCCCTTCAAAACAAACTAATTTCTTCTTAATATATGTCCAATCCAATTTCTCTTTCTTTCTCTGATATTCTCAATCAATCTTCTTTCCTCATTTACTCTTTTCAAAACTTCTTCATTATTTTACTCATTCAATTGATTTTTTGCATGCTTTTCCATGTTCCCATCTCAAAGGCTTCCAATCATTTCTTAATCCTATTACTCAATGTCCATGTCTCATAACCATACATTAATACACTCCACACATAATATTTAATTGATCTTTTCTTTAATTTTCTTTCCAAAGGTCCACAGAATATCTTCTTTCTATTCACAAATGTCTCTTTTACAATGCTATTCTTCTTTTAACTTCATCTAAAAGGAGAATGCTTATATCTTTTCTGTTTATTGAGAATGTGTCTTTTGCTTTTGTCCAAACTTTCTTAATTTTTCGTTTTTTGTCCTCCCTCTCAATGCAAACAGTTCAAGCCTTTGATAAATCAAATTTATGCCATATTTCTGTTCATTGTCTAAAAATATTGAGGAATCTTCTTTATCCTTTATTGCAGGGATGTCCAACAAGTCTATTGTAATCCATTGGTCGATTGCAAAGCTATTTTTGGTCGATTGTGAGGCCAATCTGGCAAGAGCTATCGGGTAATGAGTGAAACAAATTAAGTCAAGATTTTCAAGTTTTTTGTTATTTTTGTTTTTGTTCTAAATTTTTTTCTATTCTATATAGGTGTAGTCCAATAAGCCATATCATTATTGAAAATAATATTTTTAATCTTGATTTAATGTAGCTAATTTGAATTAATAAATATTGTTAATAATTATTCATGTTGCTTTAATTCACCTGGACATGAGTTTTTTTGGCCCGTTAAATAATTATTTTTTACTAGGTAGATATATGGAAATATTATGTATTTCACACCTCCATCCACTTAGATTATGCCTATGACAACAAGTCGATCGCAACACATTTTTAAAATAAAAAGTAGATCTTATGAACACAAAAGTTGGCCACCCCTGCTCTATTGCATATGTAAAATTACACATAAATTGGTTGCATTGAATTTTGTAGACAATTTGATGTGCTGATTTTGCAGGTACTTTCTCTTTTGAATTATTAAACAATTTCTTTCATGAACTTCAAAAGCTCATGTTATCTTTTTCTGTGCATATTATTTTTAATTTTATGATACTATCAGAATGTATGGAAGGCTAATCCATGTTTAGTCTTCATTTATCGAAGCTATGGGCTATTTTATTTTTTTTTATAAAATATATTAATGATATTAAAAAAAAATTATAATTGTACCCTAATCTTAGTAAGTGTTTGATCTATGTATCTATTTTATTTCTTCTATTTATTTTAAATTTGCACAATTTATAAAATTCTTGGATCTGTATGTTCAGAAACACTTTAATCTGTTAAACCACAGAATGATAGTAAAACCAATAAATATAAGAGGAACCATCCATCTGGAGTCTTTAAATCTAATGTCATAAAAGTTTGTCAGTCTGAAATATTGTTTTGCTTAGGTTACAATTATAATAATGTTTTTGCTACCATTAATGGATTTTATAGTAAAGCAAAAAAACCCACAGACTCAACAAATATTTTATATAGCAAAAGCATTAATAAAACTAAAGTTTAAATTATGAAGATTATTCTTTTCTGGATGAATATCCATCACATTTATTCAAATAAATTTTTAATGATAAATTAATAGAATTTGTGCATCTGACACAATGAAAAACATAATTATTCATTTCACGACTCATCTTCAGTGATTTCAGTTGTGGATTGATGTTGCTGCAGTAAACATATCATTTGTACTCAATATACACATCATTGGATTGTTCAAATGAAAACATGTCTTCTGACCCATTTACCAGCAAGTTCCTGACTAAATAACAGATGTCTCATTAGTATATTTCTTTTATGTTTAGCCACCCATTCCAGCATTGTACAGCATTAATCACCATTAGCATTTTTTATATTCAGACATTCAGTTCAAAATTTCTTAGTTAGACAACACTTAATCATGATTGAAATCTTGTCTATACTTGCTGTGAAGTAGTTTTTTAATAATTCTTTATTTTTTACAAATGGAAACAATAAAAGTGTTCTTAAGACCAATCAGCACACAAATCCATTTATTTCTAAAAAATGTACAAGTTTACAAGCCTCTTTGTATTTTTTAGCTCTCTATAATACTTGGGAAACTTCATATTATTATTTTACATTTTTTTTATTCATGCTACTAATAATAGAATCATTATCAAAAAACCAGTCAAGATTTTTATTTTTAATGACATCGAGAACACATTTGCTTGTTTGCATGACAAAATCATTTAAGATAATTTTATGCTTTAGTTAGTTTTGAATATCCAAACCCAAACACTTTAGTGTTTAATAGCTGTTGGAATTTGTAATAATATCATATTTTGCACATATATGATTGTAATAATGTCTAATTTTTAACATAATTGTACTTTTAAATTTGGGTCATGATTTTTGTACCATCCCGAACTTGTAAGTTACAACATAAACATTTTCATTCTGACAAGTAACTATAATGCAGCTTACTGAATCTCATTAATTTGACTTTGGATGGATCAAAATTTATAGCAGTCTTTCTGTTTATTGATGAGAGTCAATTCATGTAATGTGCAAAAATTCAGTAACAATAAACAATTTATTTTCAGTAAATTTAGATAAAAATTTACTCCTATCACCAGTAAATACTTCAATGTCTTTAAGAAGAAAAAACATTTTCAAAAGTATTGATATGTTAAAACTATTTTTAAAAAATTCTGAATTCTATGAATTTAACTTTGGAGTATAACTAGTGATAAAAGAACCACAACTTCTTGTCATTTATTGATAAATCTAGAAGTTCTAAAAGTAAAAAATATAATAACAAATAATAACAATATTTCACTCGTCTTACACTTTAATGCAAAATATATTTATTCTTTACAGTTTAGTGAAAATGATGGAAGAAAGAGAGAATGAGATCTGACAAAGACTGCTAGGAACAGTCAAAACTGTAAAGGATAAATAAATATATTTTGCTTTAAAATGTAAGAAGAGTGAAATGTTGTTATTATATGTTATATAAAAAATAAAGAAGGAAAGATGAAGAGAAAGTATTGAAGATTATATTACAAAGTAGAAGAAACTCAATCAGATTCTCACAGCATATCCATCAATATATAAACTTTAAAATATCACTTGACTTCAGCTTACATATTGTTGTTATAGTAGCATAATTTTTCATCATGTAATAACAATAGATGCCAGATTATATTATTTAGTAAATTCTTTATTATTATTGTTATATTATTTATCTCCAAACAAATTTCAAGCTTATGGCTTTCATCGGTGAGATGACCTGGTTCAAAATCCACAGCTCCTCACTCATAAAAGATATAGACTTGAAAATCATTTGGGGACATTGGATAGAACAGTAGAGGATAGGAATTGCTAATATACAATTTTCTTATACTTGCTAATCTACCTTGTCAAAAACCTTACAGCTATGTAGCTGTTTCAACTTCCTTACTGTAAACATCTATATCAATCTTAAAAAGTCCTTAGTCACACATAGTGTCTTTTGGACAAATCTTAAAGAAATTACATCAATTAAATTCAACACATATTTATTTCTATTACTACTTTTTATTGCCCCCTGCTTTATTTCCATTAACTTTACTGATTTTACAACTATTTTTATTACTTTCATTGTTCAACCATAATTACTTAGTAATATATAGAGCTTGCAAATACGTAATAATAGTTGCTTAGCCAGATTACATCAACATAATTATGGGTATAAGAAAGCAATGAAGGGTCAAATGATTTATTCAGCATTTTATTAACATCAAAGTGTGATTGGTCATATTTGTATTCACCAAAGATTTAATATTTTAATGTATGAGCTGCATGATAGGAAATGTAAAATTAAAGAATCTTATTTAATTAAATGATCACAATATGCTATTAATGCTACACAGACTAGTTTTCCAATTAGTTATTTCTGCTCTTCACATTAGTGCTTCAGTACCATTTTAAATTGTCTCTGTTATAAACAACAACAGATGTGTTGGTTTTAATATTTTTAACCAGATTATGTAAGACAAATACATTAACATATACTATTGGGTAAGTTGAAATGCCTATCCCAAATTCAATTAATAACAAATTCAAAGAATTTGTCCAGTCTACCAAATTTGTTTCTGATGTTGTTTTTACAGCATTATGAACTTCCGCATAAATATCAAATTATAAATTAAAAAAAAATAGAACATTGAAGTGGAAATTGCTGTATATATAGTCGGAAGAGGAAATATAATTGCAAAAACATATAATTCATTGTCATAATTAGTATAAGAAGAGATGACCATGTGAAAGAGGCTCAAAATGGTTGGGCTTTAAAGGAATTTATGTGATTGAAGACATTACAAAAAAGGCACAGAAAGAAGATAGAAAATATTATTTGTATCGAAAATAATATCTAAATTTTTATGAAAATCCACAGCTGGTACTGTTGGTCAGATATTGTTTATTCACAGTTAATTCTTATATCTGAAGATCACATAACTGTCTTTAAAGGAATTTATGTGATTGAAGACATTACAAAAAAGGCACAGAAAGAATATAGAAAATATTATTTGTATCGAAAATAATATCTAAATTTTTATGAAAATCCACAGCTGATACTGTTGGTCAGATATTGTTTATTCACAGTTAATTCTTATATCTGAAGATCACATAACTGTCTGTAAACTATTGGAATCATTACCATCCCAGATGCAGCCAGCATTAATGGTTTAAGATTTACAGCTCTGCTCAGTGTTTTTCATTACATTCTTTTTTGAAAAGTCAGAAACATTATAATACATACAAATGTTATATTTTTTATGGCACAAGATTCAGGGTAATACATTTTGACAGGAAATACAATCCAATTTTCTTTATTCCTTTTGAACTTTGTTTTTAAAAAATCTAACATAGAATAAATAAAAATATACTAATAACTTATTATTTTACAAACAGATATTTAGTAAAAAAAAAGATTTTAATAAAAAATTCATTAGGATTTGTTTAGATTTTATTATATATAACATTTACTATTAGAATTTATCAATTGTAAGGGATTTTTACTAGAAATGAATTACAATATAGAAATATTATTCAATAAATGAATAATCTTTAGTCTAATGAATGACTAATAAAAATTATGAATGAATATTTTCTTTGAGATAAAAGTATATTGTTTGTTTATCATTAAGTGCAGTTGTAAGACTAAGGGAGTAAATCAAGAACTCTTTGATCCTAATATTAAAATATTAACTAGTGCGTTTTTTAAATTTATATTTCTATAATTTATAGTTACACATAATTTTTACTACATAATTATAAATATGCCTGTGTTATCTAATCTAAATGTGAGAGTTGGTTGTAAACATTTATTCATTAATTCGCTTTTATCAGTATCTGTTATTGCTAAATTGTTTTTCTAAATAGCTATTTTTAAAAAATAAATATTGGAAGGATAATAGTCAGATGACATAATGTAACAGACAATATTATATAAAATAGTTTTGCTCGAGACCAGTTGAGCAACCAAAATATAAAGTTATCAAATACTCATAAATGTCTATTAATCAATCTTCATTTGTGGGCAGTCAAAAATGTAATAGAATATAATTCAGATAGTATGGTTTTGATGCTTCTATTATTTGGATGACCAAAATGAAACGAGATGAAATCCTCACTTCAAAAGCCCAGTATGAAGACACCTTGAACATATTCACTATACCACAACTGCCTAGGACTTAAAGCTTCAAATCCAACTCATCACATAAGACACTCTAGGAAAATAATAACACAACATGCTCAGGATCTTCAATACAGATACACAACCATTGAAACAAAGAATTAACCCCCATTCTAACACCCTACTAATCAACAACAATAGTAGCAGTAATAAATTTATATTTTGGGGGAAAAAATGTAATAGTAATTTATAATATTATAAATTACTATTATGAATTGTCTAATATATTGGCGACCAAAATTATCACTGTCTATTGCAAGGAAATGGTTTTACTCAGGACTCAGATTATGTTGTGGGGAATCTCAGAAATTAACTATTTTTGTTTTATCTTTCATGATTTTTTTTTTGTTTTTACTATTCACTTTTATTCCTAATATATGATATAAATTTATGATAGCTGTTCTTTCTGTGTTCTAAATCAGGAGATTCCAATGTTGGTATCATGGGGGCATGAGAAGGTTGCCCAAGACATTTGGTGAATAGCAGGTAAAATAAAGTATATTATGCTATTAATATATTTAAAATTTTGTTATGGAATTGGACAGATGATTTTCTTTCTTCAGTGTCCAATACCTCAAAATTCTTGGTCAAAATTGAAGATAGCTAGTGATATTGCCAGAATGGTGCTCTCTCCATGCTTCCCTCCATGGCATCTTCATCTACTCTGCATGCATATTACAAAAATATTTTGATAATTTTTTTCTCTTTTTTTTAAAAAAATAATTCTATTCTATTATAAGATTTAAAATCTTCTAGTTAAATCTTTGAATGGCACCTTGATGCAAACTCAATATAAATTAAAATTATCCTTGGAAGAGGTATTTTGGTTTTAGTAAAAAGAGTCAGTGTAGTGGTCTTGAAATCTATGGTAGCATAATGATAGATAGTATCTAGTCTGATTATTAATATAGTTATTATATAATATATTGACTATATTTTCCACTATGCTTGCATAATAGTAGAAATATAATTTATCTAATCTAAATTACATAATATAATAAATAAAAAAAGTAAAAAGAAAAATGTATAGTGGTATTATATATATATATTATAAGGGACTTGAACTCAAATATATATATTATAAGGGACTTGAACTCAAACTTTCAAGCTTCCAACATTTATCCAATCAATCTTACATAATTGATACACATGACTACATATATGTGAAAAAAGTAAATGATTTTCAATACACATATTTCATGCTGAACCAGCACTCATCTGTTGGTCCACATCACCATCTCCCACTCATTTATACAATCAGTGCTCAGTTTATATTAAGATAGCAAATCTTTAAACTTTCATGTTCAAGTTTCAATTTTCTCCACTCTCCAACTCTTCAGCCATTTATTTTATTAAAAATCCAAAGAAGGAATGCTCAAAGCCCTTGTTGATGGCAATATTATTGTCATACTCATGTTGACCTTAAGTCTCTCTAACCCCTCACTTATAGTACTTTCTTTATAGAACATATGATGAGAGCAATCTGATTCCAGCTACCAGTCCATCAGCTGAAGGAAAATGTAATAGGTTAGAAATGATATTTAAAATTGATATAGAGTAGAAAATAAAAGGTTTAAGTTTTTATTTCTATAACTGAGAATACACATGTATCACTGTGCATACTCAAATAAATATTTATGTGTTTATATTAAAAAAAAAAAAAACTTTTAATTAACTAATCACAAGTTATAGTTGTAAGAGGAAAAGAAAATAAAAACCAAACAAACCAAAATTATTAATTAAATAAGAAAAGTTGCAAAGGTATTTAAATTTCATATAATGAGGTTTGTTTTGAAACAAATTTGTATTTGCAAAAAATAATGTTTTTGTTCTTATTTTTATCAATTTTCATTCCTTCTTTATATTTTATTCTTCATTATTATTGTTTATCAAAAACATGCCATTGACAGAGAAAAGCTAATGTTTGTATGGATGGCTAATGGGAACTATATATATATATATTTTAATTAATAAATAAGCATATAGGATAATGCATAAAATAAGCTTTAAAAGTTAATTTATGTAGAAGATATTTTGCGAGCAGAAAGAGAGAAACTAAACTTCAGTGACTCAGTCAGCACGTGGCTCCATAGATGATAAATTGACGTAATCCAGCCTTAATTTGAAAAAAACAATAGTAGAAAGAGAAGGTCATCACATTTTGAAAACGTGTTTATTTTGTTTCATCTGTTTCATGAATAAGAACCACCATTTACCCTTCATCATAGCAGTATCTCCCTTTTAACCCTACAGGGGAAGAATAGAAAAACATTACATATGTCAATTAATTAAAACCAGCACTAATGAAATAATTCATTAATCTGTCAACCCATTGAAAAAATACCATGGACTATTCCATGGAATAAAATAAGTCTACTTTATTCTACAATTGTGTATAATTAGTTGTGGATTAGCTTATGCATTTCCAACCAAGGCAATGAGTCCAAAATTAATTAATGAGCTAAAATTAAAAGTATTTCATTGACAGAAGAATCAAATAATATCAAGGATTATCCAATTTTTATCACAAATAGCTACATCTGAACAAATAAAAAAATGTTCAAAGTATTTTTATATAAACTTCATATGTTTTTTTTCCAGCATGAATAAGAAATTCATGGTAAAAGGGATTCAAAGTAAGATCTTTCTATTATTTTTTATGTGTGTATACATTACTTATGATAAATTTGATCAATAATTAACATTTATTAATTATTCAGACGTTAGAGTTAATATTCACCTAGTTAATAGTTAGACTGAAAATATGTCTGCTTGATAAAAGTACAAATTTATCTTTTATCTAATTTTATTAACAAATAATTTATTTTATATGTATTTTTATTGATTTATTATTATTTATTTAATTATGCTATAAAACATTAATCAGACATATAGACTAATGCAATATTATTAATTTAAATTAATAACAGGACAATCTGAGTTCTTAAAGGTTATTACCTAAAAGGACAAATAATCAATAATTTGAGGGAATGCTTGACTGCTGTGATGTGGAAAAAAATGGTTGTTGAAATTTATATTTACATTTGTTCACTACCTTATCATAGGTTAAAATTAGTGGTGAAATATTATAATGAGTTGAACTCCAAGCTTTTATACTGAAGGATGACTTGTAAATTGATATTTATTCAAGTTTGGGTTTCTAATGGTGCCAAAATGGATATTGGTTAGTATGAGCACCCCAAAATTTATATATATTCTAATAATTTTGGGTATTTTAAGCCATTAATATCCCCAATTAGTAGATAAACTAAATTATAATGGGCTATTCATATGATGAGCAGAAAATATTACTCTTATAGAGTCAATGTAATCAGCAATAAGTTTTAAAACTTTAATACCTTTAGTAGGCTTAGAATCAATTATGACTTAATCAGCATTGTATAACAAATAACTCCATTACTATATGCAGAATCCAGTTATATTTGGGGTCATAGGTATGGCCTGATCAAATCATCCAATATATCATCCCATTATATATGATTCCACAATGTTTGACATGAGCAGCATACTGATACAATGTCATCATCATCTGAAATCCCAATACAAGAATAAACAGTTAATTTTGGCAGAATGTCTCTTTATTAAACAAATTTTCTTGAGTCATCTCCACAATTGGTTCAGGTGCTACATTAGGTGGGCTCTGGCCATAGAGACAAGAGACTCACTCTGTCATTGATTATTGTTGAAAATAAACTTTATTCCAGATCTAACATGCTTTCCAAAATTTTTTCATACTTCAGGGGAATGATCTGACTCCAGGCAAGATTCATCTTGAGATTCTATAGCCTCTGACCATGGCATTTTGAAAGGAGATGTTCTGGCCAAATTAACCTCAATACCTGAACTCACCTATCTGGGGCTACATGCAATCCCTCAATTCCTACTGTTACACTTGTCTAAATTATCTGTTCCAATTACATACAACTTAATTAATTACATTTCTTCCAATGTTCAAGATATCAGTGGTCTTTATCCCATAGTAATGATGCCATTCTTAAAGCGCAACATAATTTCTTCTTTGCTGGAGAATCTGCAGCCCATTTCTATGACCCCACTGATGGTCAAGGTCATTGAGTCTATTATCAAGGACAAATTCAAAACAAAATTCTTCCCCTTATTTTGCAATACCAATTTATGAAAAAGGACAGCTCAACTGCAAATGCCATCAATTTATTTAAAATCACTATTGACCACATCAGATCCTCCAGGCAATCTAGACCAGTGGCTGCATAGCTTTACATCACAACTGCCTTTGATTTTATCCAAATCAATACCCTATTAACCTTACTTGGCAAACATGAAATCTTTTCTGCAATCATCAATGTTATTAGGAACCTCCTCTATATTAGGAATCTCCTCTACATTCATGAAGTGAGCATCTTGCTAAATGAGAAGCTTTCCCCTCCCTTCTCCACCACATTCTCCATTCCACAGGGCTCTCCTCTCAGTGCCCTGTTTTTCATCACTTACCTCAACTCTCTGCTTATTCAAATTGAGAGTTCTCTTTCTGGCATCAATATCCCAACATTAAATACACCAATTCATCACATCACCTATATGGATGATTTGGCAGTTTTTTTTTCTTTCAAAAAAAATTTAATCCCCAGACTTCTATCATTACTTAGAGAGTTTTCTGATCAATCTGGCCAAGTCATCCACCTGGTATTTATCTTCTGGTAAGAACATTCCTGCCAATTTGCATCAAAGCCTCAGAACTTCTTAGGCTTCCCTATACTTGAATCCACCTCTGCCATGAGGAGGTCTGTTCAAAATAAGCTACTTCAATCTACACAGAAAATCACATCCTCCCTATCCAAGGTTTACATGTCTATGTTTGCCAAGTTTTCCCTTAATATGCTAATATTCCCAGAATATCCTTTTTCACCCCAGTAGTCATGTTCACCAAATTGTTCATCATGAAGATACATAAGATGTGCACTGATCCAAAGTGCAACCATCAGCTTGAGAAGCCTGCAGAAACACACAAAACTCAATGAGTTATTCCTACATTCCATAGATACATTTATATTTCAACATTCCTACAATTCTGTCTACAGAATGTGCCTGCAGTATCCCAACTTCTTGCCATTTAAAGAGATCACTCCCACAGACAAACTTCCCCCATTTTCACTGGTTGGCTGGAACCCCTCACATCTCTTTATCTCCAAATTTACTACTCTTTCTAACAAGCCATCTTCAACGAAAATCAATTTCTGGGAAGCATACTACATCCTTAATCCTGACGTTTCTATGGATCAACTCTTCTCTGACTTAACAACCATCTGCTAATCAAGAAATTTAAGTGATGGTTCCTTGAACCCAAATTCTGTGCTTCCTGTTGAAGATAAACCTCAATGCTTTGCCTACTAAACAATTTCTTTGTTCCACTTGCACCCTATGTCTCAGAGAAGAGGGAACTTCTCTTCGCCTCCTCTGCCACTATAGCCTCCATGCTAAATGACAGAAAGCCTTCTTTATCTACTCTCATTGACAATATACTGTGTGGATCTATCCCAGAGATATGGTCATCAACATTCTTATTATTCTTGCTATCGTACACCCAGTGCTGGCTCACCTTTAATCATGCACTGGAGTGTCCGCTTGATTTATACATTGACAAAATGAAAAAAAAATTGGAAAAGGGGCCAGAATTTGGCCCTCACCTACATCTACGATGCCACATGGAAGCTAATTGATTTGCCTCCCTAAGGCTGATCCCTTTCATATCTGAATATGTAACTTCTATCATGGAAATGATTAGTATTACTATTTTAAATAAAAAAAGACAAATAGAAAGTACCTATCGTTAAATAAGAAATGATACTTCAAAAAATGTTACTATTATCTTTTGTTTTGTTTTTTGTATTAATAAGTGAGCTTTTAATATTAAAAAAATAATTTTAAATGCATTCTTTATATAGCTTGACTTTGCTGGATAACAATTTACAGGAGAAAACTTTTTCATTAGAATACATTTTTACTCTGATAAGTAATAACAGTTTATGTCCCAAAATGCATTCTAAATCAAAATCTTGCATAAAAATTAAGCAATTATAATATTCCTATAGTAAAGAAATATTTTGTTACTTTGAATTTGAAACAGACAAAATTTGATTAAATAATAAAAAAAAAACATTTACTTATGTAAATCTACAACTACAGATTATTCATGTAACCAAAGCAACCCAAGCTATGTAAAACCACATAACTAATCCACAGTATGTAAATTTCATGTAATCATATGTAAAATAATAAATCAACCTTTCTATATGTAAACCTATGACTACAGATTGCCCATGTAAACTCAGCAATCTAAGCTATGTAAACTATTGTAACTCTTTAAGACAAATAAAGCTTATCATTATAACAAAAAAAAAATTCTCTTAAAAATAAACAAAAAATTGTTTGATAGTTTGATTCATTCAAAAATGTAAATATTCATGTATTATTCAAGAAACAACTTTATAATGTGCATTTTTCCTTTCCTAGAATCATCGAAATACTTATTTTTAAATTACAAGAGAAAATCAAAAATGTATTTATGTTTACCATGATGAAATGAACCATGAAATTGGAGTCAAAGAGCTAAATTGGATGGTGAGCTGCAGTTTTCTGACAGGGTTCTAGATACATACTTTAAAATATCATTTCTATGCATTTGCTTTGAAATAAATGTGATATTTAAAACTAAAAAAGTCTAAAAGTAGCATGCTATAACATTATGAACCACATTGTAATTTTCAAAATTCAAAAACAGATTATGTCAGATGTAGGCAATGAAGATAATTTGAAATGTTAATTCAAAACATTGTTTTTATTAATTATAAGCTGCAATATATACTGCTAACAAATCTCACTTAAGTACTCAGTTTAAGTTTATGAAAACTTGCGTTTATATGTATAAATTTTTTAAAGCTGAGTAAAAAAGTTTATCTTTTTGTAGACATACAATAATTAAAAATATGTTGTGATAATAATAATATTTATCACTTCCACATTGTTAATTTTTATAATTTTGAATTAAATTTAAAACATTTTTCTTTTTATAAATATGAAATAATTATATTTTTTAAAGCTGAGGAAAAATCTTAATTTTTATAAACCTATTACAATTAAAAATACAATTTAGCCATTCATAGTTTTAACATAACTTTAATTAAATATATGATCTATTATCGTATACACATTTCTGTATTAGCTAAACTTTATTATAATTGAATTATGTGCTTCTCCTATAGTTCTATTTGATATTTCCTTGTTATTTTTGTTACATCTTGTTTCATTAATACCATTTAATTTTATTTTATTTTTATTATTTAAATATTTATTATTGAATATATTCATTCCTATTTTATTTACTATTTTTATTTCTAATTTATTGCATTATTTCTATTTAGTTTTGTAATATTTTTTGTATATTTCTTGTTCTCTATATCATTGATTTTTATATCTTATGTTTATGTCATTTGTTATAATTTTGTTATTTATTATAAATTTCTGTTTTTAATATTGTTTTTTTATTATTTAATGGGTTAATTATCTTCTTTATAGAATTGATTACTCTATATATTTTTCAATTTAAAGTATTTATGTTATATTTCAACCTTGGAAATGATTACCAATTTGTGGTATAAAATTTATTGTTGTATTCTTTTTATATAATTATGTGTAATTCTCTTTTCTGACTATTACTTTGTTTTTCAATTAAAATATCCAAAACGTTAATTCTAATATTTATTTCTTTATTGTAATTTTTTTAGCAATTTTATTTATTTCATTTATAAATTAGTCTATTTGTTTTCATTTATATGAAAAAGAAATAAATAATCATCTTCATATATCTTATTTATGAACTGGAATTAAAGATTTACTTTATGTTTTTCTCATAATCATTCATATAAATGTTATTACCGTGACACTTAATGCCTCCTTCCCCCATCAATAATAAATAAAAAGAAAATTCAGATATTTCAAAATCTGAAGATAATTATTAAGCAGTCAAAATTCTTATCTGAAATTGAATAAAGTTCCGTGGAAAGAACTTTAGGAAGAGTGTGTTTTTTTAAAGATTTAATTTTTTTCATTGATAACAATTACACATCTATATAGTAAGGAGAATTTAGTTAAAATAGAAAAAAAACACTTTAATTTGCCAACTGCAGGATAAAGGTCTCCTAAAAATAATTGAAAAAATGCATTACTTTCAGACTTATAATTTTCCCATTTCATGTTTATCCTGTAGCTAAAAGAGCTAGGTATATTTAGTAATGAATATTTGATAGTTAGTTATGTTGGCTACATTGTGGAAAAAAATTTAAAATACGATAGGATTCAAACTCATGTCCTTGAAAATAAGCTAATTAAGTACAATTCAATGATTAAGTTTTTTAGTAATACAGATACTATATCTTATTATTATTAGCAGCAAGAGTCACTTTTAAATTAATTTGGCCATTCAAACTCAAAAAAAAAAGATGAAAAGACAGTTACAACAATAGTAATAATAGAAACAGCATTAATGACTTAACACAGCTATGTCCAAAAACAAAAACCACCAAAAAATCAGATTTGTTTGTTATTTTCTGTGAATCACACTACACATGTAACCTGTAGCCTAAAATACTGTTCCAACTAAGCATCACCCAGTTTTCTGTATTGCCACAGGTAGTCCAAATAGAAAACTGGAATATGTTCTCATGAAATGTCCTTTGAATGATAATAATAACAAAAACAAAAATTAAAGATAAATTTTGTAATGACTATTTAGACATATATATGAACCAAAAATATGCCTATGTCTAAAATATGCTAATCCAATAGCTTATTTATTATTTTGTGGCACTCTCTTTTATTTAGTAGTTAACTAATCTATGTGAATGATTTCAATGGTTTATCTAATTGAAGCTTTCTATTGTACTCTCTCTTTAGTAATGTTCTACCAATGAAGACAATTGTCTTAAAAATAAATTATCTATCATCCCTGCCATGAAAACTATGCTCTGTTTGTGATAAAATGGTATTTTTATTCTTTTCTTTCATTTATCTCACCATTGAAGATGTAATTTTACATATGTGGACCATGCACTATCATATAAGTAAGCATTGATGATGAAGACACAATATTTTGAAATTTTACAGAGCATTCTCATATGAAATTTCTTTCATGCTTTACATTAGGTTGAGAGAATTCCAAGTCTCATTTTTATACAATAGACTTCATCCAACTAACACAATTGCAATAGCTATATCACTGTGATGAAAAAGTCTATCTTTTAACCTATTAATTGCATCACAACACCAATATTACTTTTTTTACTTCAAAGTCTAAGTTTGATTTTCTACTTAAAAAATTACAGTCATAGTTAAATTGATTCAAAAGTAACTGAAGAGTTTTTTTTTTTTTCATTATTGACTGATAAAAAACTGGTGTCTTTTTGACATTAATTGTTAAACCCAAGTCTTTATATATTGCAATCCTTACATTAAATGTATTTTGTAGATTGTTTTTAAAATTAAAAAAAAGATAAAGCAACCACCAGAAACTAAAATGTTGCATTTCTTATTTTTTCTTTTAATCAGTTCAAATTACATCTTGTGCCAGATATCCTACATTGCATGTTGAATGGCTGTTTCTGAAGTCACGTGTAAATGATTTCAAAGATCTCTGTCATAAATATTCAAAACAAAATT
Organism: Epiperipatus broadwayi; assembly: GCA_028023455.1. NCBI lineage: Eukaryota > Metazoa > Onychophora > Udeonychophora > Euonychophora > Peripatidae > Epiperipatus > Epiperipatus broadwayi. Next base: position 226,090 of record JAQFVV010006578.1, read on the forward strand.
GTAGCTGTTTCATGTCTTTTTTAATGCATAAGTGATACTATACATCCTCTGAAGTATTCATATTAAAAAATTACAATTATGCTGTCATGCATATTTCACCCATTACGTTAGACTAATACCAAGATTCTTCTTTCTTAATATCAAGTTTGTTTACTTTATTTCAATATTAATTGAGAATTCTTTTTTGTAACTCATTCATTTTGTCCAACATGTATTATTTTTAATTTATGCTTGCTTGAGTTGTTAAAACAGGCAAAACTCTCCATAGAATAGTGTCACTCAGTACAAACCAAAGTAATCAATGGATGCAAGGTTTGTGCATAAAATTCCTATTAGGGTCTATCCATCCAATATCTGCAGACTAGTTTTTATCAGTGAGGAGCCTTGTATCTGAGAGCACTGCTAGAGGATTGCATTAGATTCTAAGATCTAGATGCAGTGCCTTCAGACCCAAGGCTCTTCATTGATGAAAGCCACAAGCCAGAAACTAGTTTGGGGATATTGGATGAATAGGCACTTTTATGCATAAACTTTCTTGCATCCATTGATGACTCTGGCTTGCATTGAGTGGAACTACTGTATGGAAAGTTTTGCCCATTTTCAATTTACTCAATGATTTTTTATTTGCTTTTCACTCATTGTAATATGTTTTTACATTTTTTAACTTGCTAAACTATGAATATTGTTATTATCTATCTTTCTCAACAATATTATTTTATTCCTGGTTTTTTAAAATTTATTACAGAATTGCTAGGTATTATTTATTACTTCTCTTTATAGTCAGTCAGGAGCAAAGCTTTACTTACCAATCTGAAAATTTTTATAACTGATACATTTATAAATTTATCTCATGTTTCATAATGATAAACAAACTAATTCACTTTAATTTTCAAAGTTAATTAAGCTACCACTGCGCCCCTCCCGTTTGTTTTTAAATTTGAATCTACTTCATAATTGCTTTCTCATGTGTATTTGATATTTATTCTTTAATGACTTGTTTGTTTTTTTTCTAAAATATGTTAACACGTTTAAAAAATTAAAAATGCTAATTTACTATGAATTATTCAAATTAGATTAGAATTTTATTAATTTCTTCCTTAATGTCATGTTTGTCTTTAAACTAGTAAACTTGACATAATTTAGTTATAAAACAATAAGTTTAATTATATATCAAAAAGAAATATTTAATTTGATGAAGTGACAAAAGAAAAAAAAACAGATATAAATAAGTCAGCTAATATTGTCACGGTCAGGATGAGCTTATAATTTTTGAAATATTTTCCTACATTTTCCTCTGTCTGATTCTTAAACAATAAGTCTAGCAAAATTTAAGAAAGATAGAGTATATATATATATTGCAATAGTCGATCTTCCTTACTATATACGGTTAATTAAGCATGCGTTATAACACCATAAGAAAATATTTAAATAAGGCAATATAATATCTAAATAATACGATATTAAATGATTAATATATAATTGTTTAAAGCAAAGAAAGAGAAGTTTTTATCATTCAAAATTTATTACTAAATTAAATTATTTTTTACCAGACTTTTGAAGGATGTTGGCAAACAGTAGTTTGGCTGGTCATTCCGTGATATTACACATTTGGGTTTTGTGATGGCAGTAACATGATTGTTAAATGAGGCAAGTGCTTTATTGGCATGACATCCTATAATAGGAGAGAACTCAGCTGCACCGGAGCTGGACAGAGAAATTGTAGTGATCTATTCACTCATAGCGCGATGCAATTTAACAACTCAAACAATTTACAATAAAACTCTTCCAGAAGTGTACGGCAACTAACTCTACAAGAAGGATACTTTTTCTGAAGTTTACAATAATAAACTCTATAAGAAGTGTACAATAATTCTTCCAGACATTTTTACAATAACTAAAATTCTTTTCCCTGCTACTAATATATATATATATATAACACCCAAATCAAAGCCATCTGGATCTCTAAATTAATTAATTAATTAAAATGTAAAGAAAATTGTCTTTATTATTTAAAAAGTATCTTACTGATTAGAATTTTAATGCAATTTAATATTGAAATTTTACTAATTGCATTTCTTAATTAAATTCTGAATGTCTTTGATTTTATCTGACTCTACATGTTTTGACACCTTTTCCCTATATAATTATAAAATTAAAATTTAATTTATACATTCTTTTGATATCAATTGGATTTTTAATTAATTAATTAGAAAGTTAAACTTTCTTTGCTGATTTGAAACCCATTCTTTTTTTACACATACCATTTTAATAATAATGTTACATTATTTATTCATTAAATTTTTTTTTAAATGTCTTAATATTTCAACTTAATAGCAAAATATATACATGAAGCATATATATATTATGTATATATATATGACCGCTTCATTATAAATTCAGTAACTTTCTTCACCAATCATTTTAAAATATTATTGACTCCTACAGGACCTTGTTTATTTAAAAACTTCAACTTTTTCCTCTTCATCTTTTTTGGCATACTTTATCTATCCATACATTCTATAATTTTTAAAATATTTTGCCATCTAATTTTAAGACATACCTAATCCAATAACATTTCAACTTTTTAAATCTCTCAATAATCCTAGTGATATTTGCCTATTTTTTACTTATATATTATTATTTAATTTTAATTCTAGTATACATTCTCACTGTACTTTGTATGTGACTTAAAAATTTTAAATTACTGTTTTATGTTTACAAGTCTAGTAATCATAAATAATTATGTATTGAATACTTACAGAAATCCCAGATTGCAGATAGGAGAATAGTATTCAAATATGATTACTGTGAATTAACAAAGTAAATGTAAATAAGTAGTTACTGACAATGAGACACCATTTAATATTAGGTTGTTATGAAGGGGACAGTAGACAGTTCCCATGACAGTAAATTTGTAATGGAAAGTGTTGATAACCATTGTTTAAAGTCAACACTCACCTCAATCAGCAACAACATTCTTTCAAATTGACAGAAAATCAATCATTATAGATGACAATGGAGGAAGATAGTAATAGATGAAAGATTATTTTTTGAGATATGGCTAGAACATAATGTGTGTATTTATGGGGAAAGAAGGCAATAGAAACTGTTTTGCCTTATAATTCCCTTATACTTTTACTATGAGTATGTCCATAAGATGTTAAATGTAAAAAGTACAGGACAGTAATATTGTTATCTCATGCTATTAAAGTTTTATCGAGGATTTTAACTCACAAAATTTATGGGAAGAAATAATATCATTTTGGAAAATAACAGGTTGCTTTTTCAAATAGCAAAAAATAGAAGAAATGCTATTGGTGTTGTTAAAACAATAATTGCAGAATGTTTTATTGAAAAAATACAAAAAAAAAGGTATATGAATTGTGGATTTGGAAAAAGCATTTGATAGAGTAATGTGGAATAAACTTACGACTATCTTAAAAAATAAAGAAGTATTTTGGAAAGAGAGAATATTAATTTAGAATATGAATGCTGGGCAAAGAATAAAAATTAGACTAGGAAATAATGATATTGATGAAATGAATATAGAAAGAGGAGTTAGCCAATAATGTAGTATGTCATCTGTACTTTTTAATATTTGCTTAGAAGAAATGGTAAATAATTATTTAGACTGTGGAGAACAAATGTTGGAGGTGGAATAATAAAATGTATAAAAATTGATAATAATATTGCTATTATAGCTGAAAATGAAAATAGTCTTCAGAATATGCATAATAAATTGGAAGAATAATATGTAGAATATGAAAAGACCAAGTGTTTATGGATAAGAATAAATATAAAAAGACTACAAGTTGAAATCCATGATAATATAGTTTAACAGATAAATGGATTTAGATATTTGAATAGTTGGTTAAGTGAGGATGTAAGAAATGCAAATGAAGTTAAAAGAATAATAGCATTAGCAAAGGAGTCCTTTGCTAAGAGAAAAAAATATTTTGTGGTCCTTTTAAGGAAAGAATTAAGGGAAAGATAAATTAAATGATATTTGGAATATATTATTATATGGTTGTAAAATGTGGATAATGATTAAAAAAATTGAAACAGATTTGATACCTTTGAGATGTTTTCATAGAAAAGGATGGAAAAAATCAGTTGAATGAACAATATGACAAAAAAGTTTTAAAGAGTAAATGGAAAAAGAAGATTGATTGCTTGAGATAGAGAAATTGTATTGTACATGGAGAGAATGTTGAGTAGAAACAAGAAAAAAAGATTAAGATTGATCTTGTTGGATGATATAAGAGATGAGGAACATATATGAAATTAAAAAATTGGGCAAAGAAGAGAACAGAGTGGAGAAATTTGTAATATGATTGTTTTCTGGATCTGTTGATAGGATAGAATACTATTTATTGGTTAATTGATAAATGTAAAATTAATTTCATCATTTATTTGCCATCTTTAACAATAACTACAAATTCATTATTATTAATTGATTTTTTTTTTATTTTTTAAAAATTCTTTGGACATTTATGTAGTTCTTTTAATGTTCATTTTATTTTTATTTTTTTGCTTTTATTTGATAACTTTTGTAATATTTGCAACAGCTCTATGAAAACACCATATTATTATTTTAGAACATACATAACTAAAACTAATAGATAATTAATAAGATTAATAATTCCTAAGTAGTTTTTTACTATTAATATTACTATGAAAGTTTGTCAGTGATTGTATATGTTCTTATCACTTGAATATCTTGTCTACAATATAAAAAGATTTTTCTGTTTATTTGCCAGTTTTATTTTAAATATTTAAATATTCTATCATTTTCAGAAATGTTTTATTTTTTATATCTCTAACTAGATAATTTTTTTAAATTTAGAACATTCTTAATTTTAATCAATATTGCTATTATTTGAAGTATTTTATTTTTCTGTTTTTTATTGCTAATAGATTTTTTTAAAATTATCATCTTGTTTTATTAACAATGTCATTTTCCCCTTCTAATTTATGAAATAGCTTTTTTTTTATTATCAATACTAAGACTTTTATACTGTTCTCTAGCGTTCCTTACATTTCAACAGTTAATCTTTCAAAAGGTTTTATACTTTAGTATTAAACTCTCTTATGACAATTTTAAAATATTGTTTTTATTTTTTTAATAGTATTCTAAAAAAAAAAATCACTTCTTCTTTAAAATGATTCCTGCAATAGAACACAAAGTTGTCAAGCATTGGTGGTCGAGAGGTTATCGACAGCTGCTTTACAAGCAGTTGGGGTTAGCAGATTCTCTTCCCTGCTGATACTATAACACATGAAAAAGAAAAAAAAATAGAACACAAATTTGAATTATCTCCATTGATTAATTAAACTTACTATTAGTCTTCACAATATTATGTTTTATATTTTCTTAGTAAATTTATAATTAAGTAATATAAATATCTTTAACAATAATTACAAAAAAATATGTATTTCAATTATAGAGAAAAGCCTATATTGGCACACAATTTTATGCCCTTTTCAAGGCATATGCCTAAATGGTTTTTCTGTACAATAATAAATATTTAAAATAAATGCACTATTCACATACCTGGAGCTTAATTGTAAATATAGGAGATTTAAACTCAGGCTTTCAAGCACTCTTCAACTATCCACACTATCTCATACAATTACACATGACCACACACATGTAGAAAAGATAAATAATCACCACTGTAGGTATTTCATGCTAAACCAGCACTCATTAAGTAAGAAGATTTGCTATCTTAATATAAACGGAGCACTGATTATATATATATATGTGTGTCGGAGATGTTAATCTGGACCAACTGAGGAGTGCTGGTTTAGCTTGAAATACATATATTGGTGATTATTTATCATTTCTATGTGTGTAGTCTGTATATCAGTTATATGAGATAGTGTGGATAGTTGAAGGGGGATTGAAAGTCTGAGTTCAAATCCCCTATATGTATAATAATAAATATATTTTTGTAATTGGTGTTATATATTAATAATTATATAAGTTCATCATAATGGATATTCTTTAGTTTTATTTTTGGTTATTTCTCTATAAAGAATTTCATTTCATTTATATTTTCTTTATTCGTGCCTTTATACAAAAACCTTGTTCATTTGCTAGATTTATTTCTTTATTTTGGTTTCTAACTTTATAATATTCTCAATTATCTCATTTTATATAATTCTTTTTTTTTTATTTATGCAATTGTTTTTGATTTGAAATTAATCTCCGTAATTGTAGGGAATCAAATTTTAAACACACACTGTTTTTAGTTAATAATTATTACCTTGGCTGATGATTTCAATGAAATAAAGTTGTTTTTTTTTTCATTATCATAACAAAAAGCTAACATTCGCACACAGAGATAATATATTAATTCTCTTAAAAATTATTGAGTTTCTAAAAGAAAAGAGGTTGGTGTTTTTATGACGTCATATTTTGAGATTTGTTCCGCTCACTTTCTTTGGCAAACGCAAGAATCTAACTTCAACTGATAGTAAACTCTTAATCAGCTATTTTGAACACCCACATTTATGTATAAACTTGATTTTATGTAATATTAGATGGTTTTAACAAATATAAACCATATCATGATAGGCCAAGCATAACAACAGCAGAAATTTTCAAGCTGTTATTAAAATAACCTATAATTTATAAAGATTGCTTTAATAATAGATTGAAGATTTCTGGTGTGGGAATGCTTTAGATATTATCGTATGATTTGCATATATATATATAATTCTGTGGAATAAAATTCCTCTTCACACATGTGCTGTTAAGTTGATATTAAACTTACACACACTCACTTGTCAATAAGTGATTGACGGAAGAGTGGGGATCAGTTTAATATCAATTTAATAGCTCATGTGTGAAGTGAAATTTTCTTCCACAGAATTACATATATATAAATCGCAATATTATTATTTATTACATATTCATTTGTATACATGTATGGTGAAGTCTGTTAGAATGAAGGTTGAAAGACTGCATAAATTGCACTACGAACATTTCCCTCCCACTAGTTTAAGATATATACAACAAATAAATACAAATACGTAAAAAAGAACTCTAGAATCAAAGAGAACGTTGTCATAAGACTTATGTTAGCAATGAAAATGTTGCAATTATAATTACATTTTAGGAATTCTTTTGGATATATATAATAATTTTTCCTAAAAATCTCGGTTCAAGAACTGATTAATCTCATATACCCCCCCCCCCCAATAAAACAACTGTAAAACCGACAACAAACAAAAATACCGTGATATAAAATCTTTGATATACGACTTAGACTATTTCAAGATCTTTATGAAAAGCTGAAGTAGAAAACTGATCAATACTTGGAATAAATGTAAATGAAAATAAAGTGATGTTTTTATTAGTGTTTGTTTTTACTTTTAGAATATTATTTTCATTTTCACTATTAGGCTGAATAATGCAGACTTAGAAAAGAGAGTCAAGAAAAAAAATAACTTTCCACCAAAAAAGCAGAAGTCGTGCAAATAATAAAGCTAATTTACTTTGTTATTTTTATTTTATGCTTTTAAAAGTTTTATTTTAGTTTTCAATAAAATCAAACTGTATTGTGATTTTTCTTCTTCTTTTTTTTTTGATTAAACAAGATAGTTATTTTAAATACTAACTTTGCTATAGACTGAGGACCCGAAACAGTTCACCTCTAAATATGTTGTAAGGAATGGATGGTATAACAAAAAACCTATTGAGAATAATTAGTTTGTTATCTTAAATAATGTGCGCATGTTTGAAATAGATGCATTAACTAACATTCTTCAGTGGATATTTTTAGCTGTGTTGTAATTTCTATCTATAAAATACTTTGTCTAGTAATTACTGTGATAATCTAGAAGAGATAATTATTTCTGTTTTATTAAGTTCACTTCTGAGTTGCTAGCATAGTTTTCTATATTAGAATAGTTTGCTTTTAGTATATAAGTTTTGAAGTGTCACAGTGTTACAAACAGAACACATTTTATCTGGCAAGAAAACTACTTCTTGAATTCACTGGAGATTTCATCATTTTGTAGGATCTTTTGTGGATGACTAGCAAGTATTCAATTTAGTCAAGCGTTGTTTAGCCGAGATGTTATCGCAGCTGCCTTGCAAGCAAGTAGTTGTTTGCAGATGGTTGTGGGTTCGCGTCCCGGCCGATGCTATGACATATTGAAAAAAAAAATTCAATTTATTTATTATGTTCTAAATTCTAAAAGGAGATTATTAACCAGGTTTTGCCTCACAGGCTTCTAAGCTAAATATAATGATATAAAATTATCTAATCACTAAAAAGATTAAACGGTCATTTGTATTTTACCGATGGCTTTCTCAGTGAACAAAGACTTTATCACTGTTTGTAAATGAAGTGAAAAAATAAACAATAATATTACAAGTGATTTCATTTAATTAGCTTTTTAAGTAATAAGCTAGTTAAATTGTAATTATACGTTATTTTTTTTAATACTAATAAAATATTGTACATATATATATATCAGTCTATAAAATGTTATCTGTTAAATATATATATATATCCAAAAAAATTTTCTTCAAGCAACATGAAATATTTTTATCAAAGCTAATAGTGTACTAAAAAAAAAAAATCAAAATTAGTTTCAGGTCTAAATATGTTTGAAATTGTATGTTGACTACTTCCTTTATTTTATTGAAATTGTTAAACAATTTTACATAAATCCAAACTTTTTTTCTCCATACATTCAGCTATTCCCAATAACCCATTTAATATTCCTCTCTTCTTCAGATATTGCTGGTATAACCAGTGATATTTAGCATAATAATTACAGTAATGGTCTTTAGATTCATAAAGGTTGTGCATATGATTGTAAGTAAAAATTTTATATACTTCTCTATGAGTATCATTTTGACTTCTCCATTGTTTAAATGAAAAGAATAATGAATGGTTTTCAAATATCAATGATTATCACATTAAGTTAATTAATGGAGTAATTGGGAGTAGCCTCTTGAAATTTCTTTCATTTTGTTTTTTTCTTTCTGACCAATATGTTGTGTTTTCCCAAATAACCATATGTTTATTACCACAATCATTATCTTTTTGAAGTTTCTTCTCTAATCATTTTTTAATGTGCTTTTAATTGTTTTTGATGGCTACATGGTATTTCATAGATGCATATCTTATTTTTTGGCAATTACATTAAGGTTTCATAAAAGTTCGATTGCAATTTTAATCGCTAAAAAGAAGAAAGCTGTTAAATGGGAAGAAGACAAAGCAGTAACTTTGTGATCTTATGCTTCTAAAGTTTAATTGAGGATATTAACTCAAAGAATTTATGGAAAGATAGAATCTTATTTGGAGAAATAATGTTTCATTTTCAGAAAGGGAAAAATATAAGGGGCTTTATTGGTGTTGTTAGAACAATTGTGGTGCTATATAGTCAAAAAAATAAAGGAATAGGTATATGTTTTGTAGATTTGGAAAAAGCATTTGACAGAGTAATTTGGAATAAATTTATGACTATCTTATGAATACTGTGTGGACAAAGAATAAAAATTAGATGGGTGAATAATGATAGTGGTCAAATGAATAAATAAATGGGAGTTAGGCACATGTAGAATATGACACCTTTTAAAGATTTATTTAGAAGATATGTTAAATAATTATTTAGAATTTGGAGGAGAAAATGTTGGAGGTAGGATAATAAAATGTATAAGATTCACAGATGATATGGCTCTTATAACTGAAGATGATGTGTCTTCAGGATATATTGAAAAATTGGATGAAGGATGGATGAAATATTGCATGAAAATTAATATTAAGAAAATGAAGTGTTTATGGATAAGGATGAATGCAAAAAGACAGCAAGTTGAAATCCATGATAATATCATTCAACAGATAAATGTGCTTAGATAATTGGATAGTTGATTGAGAGTGGAAGAATTGAATATGTAGTTAGAAGAAGGATAGTATTGGAAAAGGAGGCATGTACTAAGAGAAAGAAATTATTTTGTGAATCTTTGAAAAGAGAATTAAGGGAAAACCAAAAGTGATAATGCCAACCCATGGCTTTATCTTAATGGTGTTGGAAAAATTTTTCTTGTCTTAAAAGTATGATTGCTATACAGAATATTTAAGAGTCCATTATATGTATTAATTAATTTGTAGAGTATTACCCTCATTGTTATCTTCTTCTAACAATAGATAATCTTTCACATGTGAATAAAGTTTCTACATGAAAATTTACCAAGATGCCATTTCTTTTTATGTTCATATGCTTGATAATTTTTTATGAAGAGCTTAAAATCACTAACAAAGAATTGTATTTTATATGCCAAAAAACTAACATTCTTCAGAAGTAATCTTGATAATTTAGACAATGGTGAATTTCTTGAATTTAACAATAAGTTTTATTGGAAAATCCCCTGAAAGATGTTGTTAAATTATTTTTTTAATCAGTGAAATACTTCACATTGTTTGTCAGTATTGGATTCAGCTTTATTTGTATACTTCATGTATAATGTCTTATCACTTCTTATATGGGCCAGTTCCCTTTTTATTTTGATGGCCAAATGTCTATCACAACTGCAGTATTACTTTTGATTGCAGTTTCATAGATTTAATAGTTTATTTCTCATCATAAATAAAATTTGAATTATTGCTGTTTTTTTATAGTTTTGCTGAATCTAGGGGCAACTTTTGAAAAAAAAATTTAGTTTTTTTTTTTGATAATTATTATGAATATATTTTGATTACATCTGGAAATGAAATTTAATAAGCAAACAAATGTTTTTCATAGGTTTTTTATAAATATATAATCAGGAGGGGTTTGAACTTGGACCTTCAAACTCTCTAGATCTATCCACTCCATATTATATAACCCATATATTAACTGCAGTATAGACTTTATACTTGTAGTTAAATATTAAATATATAATAAAGGTAATTGATATAATTATATAATAAAACAAAAACGCAATAATAAAGTAATATTATTATCATATATTATAAGCAGTGAATAGAATAAAATTAAAAAATAAAACCAAATAAAATTTCAAATAAATTGACAGCACTTTTTATTCTTTTAATAATCTTATACTGATTAGAAAATAGTGAGTAGTAAAATTTTAAACATATGAAATATATTTTATTTAATTGTCTTTACCAATCCTATATTTTGTCTATTCATCATATAAGTGAGTAATTTATTAAATATTCTTGGAATTCATAAATTTTTAAATCTATTTTCATATTTGTATCTGTATCAAAATAAAGTAAAACATTTATTTCTAAGGGAACTATGACAATTACATATACTATAGTTTTTAATGCATTGTTAAAATAATGTCTCATAATAATTACAAACTATAAAAGTTTATTAAAATCAAATAAACCACTATTTTTCTCTTCAATATGTAATGTACTCTGTATTAAACTTATAATCTTATTTTTCAATGTCTTTAACTATTTTAAATTTTAAATAATTGAAAAACCATATAGTGTAATTTCATGTTGTAACACAAACACACACACACACACACATATAATGTTCTTTGAACTATTATTAATATATTGTTTGGGAGGAAAAAGATAATTAGTAAAAATGTCTGAACCTTTGTAATGTGATTTGACCATGACATTCCATTATCAATAATGAAACCAAGATGTTTATTCTTCTTAACCCATTCAATCTGTCTGAAGGAATCATTGCACTGACAATATTGGAGTTGATGAAAATATCAAAATTTTCCCTTTTTAAAAGAGGAAAAGATATTAGTATAAATTTTGTCTCTTTATTAATAATATTACTTTAACTGGACAACAACTAACAATTTTTTTATAGTTAGTTTGAAGATGTTTAAAAGCAACTTTTAGATTTGAATTTATACTAATTAAAATAGGATCATCTGCATACTGGGATTTTTTTTTTCTTACAGATTTCATCAATATCATTGACATAGATTAAAATAATAAATGATTCAAAATAGAATTCTAAAGAACTCCATGTTCAACTAAACATTTGCCACTCAAGCACCATTAATTTTAGTAATATCTCAGTAAATCCAAAATGTTGTAATAAATTCCATATTTTTCTAGACATAAGAAAAGTAATTTATGATCAGTAAGATCAAAAGCTTTTTTGAAATCTATGCAAGATGGCATAAACATATTTTGTATCACTTAAAACAAGATTTACAGACTCAGCCATATTCAAATTAAGAGAGAAAGAAATTAAATAATATTTGATAGTATCATATAAATATTTCTCAGTTATTTTAGATAAAATACTAGTTTTATACTTCACCTTTGAGTAGTAGGTAATTTACCTGTGCTTTAAAAGTGAAGCTTACAACGTATTATTAAAAGTTATATGACTAAGTGCTTTCAGAGAACTTAAGTCTCCATATTCATAGCCTACATCAATTGAAGTTTAGCAGTGATTTATGCAAAATTTACTCAAATTTTCTTTCATAATGACTATTTTCTGGAGATTGTAAAGCTTGCAATAAACCAAAAGGAATCGTGCTTTACACTCTCCAGAAAATGGTCATTATGAAAAAAAATTTGAAAAATTTTTGCATAAATCACCGCTAAACTTCAATTAATGTAGGCTATGAATATGGAGACTTAAATTCTCTGAAAGCACTTAGTCATATAACTTTTAATAATACTTTGCAAGCTTCACTTTTTTGCATAAAGTGCAGGTAAATTAATTATTTTAGATATAGATGGAAAAATGGCTATGGGTTTGTAATTATTAAAATCATTTTTAACTCCATTTGTATAAATGGGTGTAATCGTAGCAACTGTTAATACATCAGAAAATTTATTTTTAAAAATACTTTCATTAATAATGAAAAGTAATTTATCATGAAATACATGTAAAGTATTCTTCAAATTAGAAATTCTAATACCATCAATTCCCAGATTTAGTTTACATTTCACCCCTTTTACTATACCACACAATTCCATACTATCAGTATCAAAATCAAAAATTGATTCCATATAGTTATTACAGTTTTTTGTTGAGTTAATAGATTCAGAAATAAAAGAGTACTTATTCTGCCCAATAATATCATTAACTATGTTCTTATCAATTGAATTATTGATTTTCTCCACAAAGGTAAAGCAAAATCTATCGATAATGAAAGAATAACACAAATATCAACATTTTTCTTCAAATTAATATTATTCTTTGTCTTTTCTAGTACAATTAGATTAACTTATTTCCCTATTTTCTTATATCATCTTTAATAGAATTAAAAGTTTTTTTCATAATAATGGTTTTTTTTTCTTATTAAATTATTAACTTTGTTCCTAAGGATCTTATACTCATTAAGTAGGACTCTATTGCCCCAATGCACTTACTCCAAGCAGATTTTTTTCTCATTAATAGCACTTAAAATTTTATCATTAATTCAACTTATATCTGCATGTTGTCCTGTGAATTGTAAAAACCTTTTCACATTTTTAAAAGCATTTTACATCAGTTCAACAAATTTATTATATAAATCATTTATATCATCAATATCAAATATAACATTCCAATTAATTATATCTTGAAAGAGTGATCTATAAATTTTTGTAATTATTTTATCATATGATGAACAGATAATATTGTCATTATAAACAAAAAAATATGTTGTGTCTTCAGCCAATTTTATTTCTACTATTGTGGTAGAAATATATTGTGAAACTATTACTTTGTTGAGCAATACTAAAACATAAATATCTACCCTTTATTTTTTTTTATTTTTCATAATGAGACCATAATCAGCCAGGAAATTTTTATATTCCTATACATTTTTGACATCTTTATGAGTAATTCCCTAGTCATCACAATTTTATCATTTTTATTTTGTAAACTAATTTTATGAAGTAACATTTTCAGTTTTTCTATCAATAGTAGATAATTAGAATTAGGTGGTTACTATATAACTAATAAAGAATGGGTTATGTTTTTATATTTAAAATCAATAGATATAGATTCAAGATGAAAAGTTATATCAATACACACTTCCACAATAATGTTTTTCTTTTTTTTAATGAATACCATAATAACTTCCTCATTTGTAAATTATTTTTAGGTAACACTAAATACCCGCAGGAAATATCTTTATAGTCTTTTAAAGTCACTAGAGCTCATCTCAGTGCTTACAAATGTTTCTAATATATAAATGTATAAAATTATATGCACAATTAAATAAATTTCTATCAGTTATAATTACATCCCTTTACTCTCTTAATGAAGAAACCATTTTAGTATTAATGTTATTGCCAACTTGTATGTTATTCAATAGTTTTAACAAAGTCAAAACTCTCCATAGAGTAGTGCCATCCTGTGCCAAACAGAGTAATCAATGGATGCAGGAAGGCTTGTGCATAAAATCCTTATCTAGTGCCTACTCTTCCTATATCCCCAGACTAGTTTCTAGTGAAACGATAACTTTCCAAGCCCCTATCGTTTCACCATAAAACCTAATGACACACTCATCTGTGCTGCTAAGTTCGAACCTATTTATATGTTAATAAATTTAAAATTCGCTCATGTCTGTCTAAACATTATTATATATTTGCGTGCGAACCAATGCTATAATTAGATAGGATTAGGAAAATTATAGCGTACTAAATTGATTTAATATTTCTAAAAATGTTCGTTATATTATTTAAGTTAGAAGTAAATTATTAATTTTGTTTGTTAATATTGTAATTTCGTATGTGGATATATAATCTGTGCTATATAGAAGAAAGGCATGATTTTAAAATATGTAAAAGCCATTATCTAAAAATAATATTGAATATCTTTAAAAATTGTTAAAAGATTTCTTGTTTTAAATATATTTCAGGAAAAAGTTTCTCGAAAATATATTTAAAAGCTATATCAAAATATGTTTGTAAATCATTTTTAATAAATATGTAAAAAGATTTGCGTTTTAAAAAAAATGTTAAAAGGTTGTTTTTAAATAAAAGAGTTTCTATTATATGTAAGATTAAAAATAAAAGCTGGTCAAGTAATTAAAAAGATTTCTGGTTGTAAACAAGTGTCATTGACGACCACACCTGGAATCAAAAGTAAAACTAGTTCAAAATTGACTAATTAAAATCTCCTTAGATAAGATTAAGTTATTTTAAAATCTAAATTGGACAATTGTTTGCAACGAAAAATCTTAATTATAATAATAGCTTATGGAATGTTTCTAATATAAGTTATCTAAGATTGTAAAAATCTGGATTATAAATTGAAAAATATTTAATTAAATTCCTGAGTTTAGTGAGTCTTGAGGCGATAGATTCCGATAAGGAAAAGATATAAATACTCTGTATTTTTTAACAAGAGATAAACAGCCATATTTTTAGAGAGAATTGCAGCCATCCTTCACAATTGTTAATGTGTAATATGTCTGGCTAAAAGCGGGCATTTTGTTGCTGTTACTCTGCGGGAGAACGGGGTTTCTGTTGTCGAAATGCGTAAACCACCATCATGCCGATAGAAGAGACAAGCCTAACATAATAGGAAAGATGATGCCACCAGCCACCCAGTCAAACTCACCAAACATACAGCCAAGAACTTGCAGTCCAGATAAAAAATACCGGTACCGTTTTATTTTTCAAACCGCAGAGCTCTGTGTAATTCTGTGTAAATATATCTATGTAAGTTAGCTAACACTCTTTTTAAAATAAAAAAAAAAAAAAAACCATTAATAAAATTTAAAAATCAATATCAAAATTAATGTCGTAAATCTAAATAACTGACTATTTTTTCTATAAAAAATAAAAAAATAAAAATATCAAATAAATGTCTATATTTCTTTGCTTATTTTAAATGTTTATTATATTTTATATGCCAATATTTCGAAACAGCGGGCACTTAATTTCATGTTTTTAAGAAGATATTATTTGAAAATCTTTGCGTAATTTGTTTATAGCATCAACTTTCTGCGCTGTTTCGAAATCCTATATTTTTTATTATTTAAATGATTTAATATGTGAAATGTGGCTCTGTTAATCAACCATTTAAAAACTTAACCTTATAGTTTTATTTAGAATTAAATTTAGCCTTGATCATATTTATAAGTATATTTGTCATTTAAGTTCTTAAGTCTATAGAAATATACTTTCCCTCCTTGAATATTTATTATCTATAAGTAACTTAATAGATCGAGCATGTCAAAGTACAGATGTATTAATATTCCCTTTAGTAGCATAGACATTTATTATCAAGCTACACAAGAGTTGGTCCCAATTTGATAGAGCTAATCTGCTATTAACTCGTATTTCATAGTATGAAATATACTATTCTTTGCATGGCAGATATGATATAGTATTTTATAAAATTATTCTCGTTTTGCTGCTACGTAATATACATATCTCAAGATGGAACCACGGCATTGCCAGCACATCTTCTCTTACAGGGTAGAGCAGTAGCGAAGCCTGAGCCAAGGCCAGGTTAACACATAAGACCCCCGCCATTCCTGAACACAATCTTCCTTTTTACGCAGCATTGCGATCGGTTACAGGGTACTGGCATTTCTCGCAAGAACCCTGAAGTTATTTCATCCATCCACAGAGCGACTTTTCCTATTATTTTTTACCTGTGCCATAGCGCATTGGTAAAATCTTATTTCAGCCAACTCTCCCACCTTTATATAACGCTTTCAGCATTTGAAATTTTCTCTTGAAAGCCATGTTCGATCGATCATTACTTGAGCTGGTTTATGCGCTCATTATTTAAATCATATTGTTTTTAGTAAATGAATTCATGATCAAAGTTCAATATAATTATTTATATAACAGCCACAAATGTAGTAGGATTTGGCTTAACTAGATTTATAGACATAACGTAGTGATTGATTACGTATTAATTGTAAAGCAAATCATAATATGCGCATATGTTAAACCCATGTATGAAAATTAAATGAAATTATTTATATAAAGCTATTTTGAATTGTATATAAAAAGAGAATGTGTTCTCTTATCCACCCAATGTTTGCGCACATTTGACGCTGAAATGTGTAAAACTTATCAGTTTCATGCCAATTGCAAATAAATGTATAATTAGTTTAATGTATTTCATTCTCTGTCTCGTTATTGATCTAATTCAATCCAATTCTAATTATTATTTATAATCTATATATGTGAAAACTATGCATTAAGTTAAATTAGATTAGTGAAATATTTTAGTCAATTAAGAACCTTTCTTTTATTCATCAGAGTCTTATTGCTTCTCCATGACCTATGGCGGCCATGTGAAAAGAGATATATTATGTGTAATTTCAAGGTGGTCATTCATAGGGTCTTGAGTCTTGGCATCCTGGCTCACGAGTTGAAGTGTGGTCAGACTTGGGATGTCACAGTCCTAGTCTGGTCAGCTTCAGTCTCTTTTGCTTAGATTCTGAATTCTGTTATGTGAATGTACAAACTTGACTGTTACACTGGCTTGTGGCGATCATTAGTGAGGAGCCTTGGATCTGAGAGCACTGCACCTAGATCTTAGGATATAATGCAACCCTCCAGCAGCCACCTTTAACTTTACTTTACTACAAAACTATGATAATGAAATTGACAGCACAATATTTCCAATCTAAATTAATAGCTTATATAGTCATATGGGTCTGAACTCAATTCAGCACCCATACATTTTGGTGTCTTTGGCTCTTAAACAACCATAGCCACCACTATCCTATTAGGCAGGATTAGTGTTAAACCACTAAACATCACATGATCACCATCTCTATACTAGCACATAATTGTTGTAAACAAAGGCAAAATTCTCCATACAGTAGTGCCATCCTGTGCCAAACAGAGTAATCAATGGATGCCAGAAGGCTTGTACATAAAATCCCTATCTAGTGCATACTCATCCTATATACCCAGACTAGTTTCTGGCTTGTGGCCATCATCAGTGAGGAGCCTTGGATCTGAGAGCACTGCACCTAGATCTTAGGATCTAATGCAACCCTCCAGCACCACCTTTTAACTCTACTTTACTACAAAACTATGAGAATGAAATTGAAAACACAATATTTCCAATCTAAGCTCAATAGCTTATGTAGTCATATGGGTCTGAACTCAATTCAGCACCCATACATTTTGGTGTCTTTGGCTTTTAAACAACCATAGCCACCACTATCCTATTAGGCAGGATTGGGGTTAAACCACTAAACATCACATGATAACCATTTCTATACTATATAAGCTATTGAGCTTAGATTGGAAATATTGTTTTCAATTTCATTCTCATAGCTTTGTAGTAAAGTAGAGTTAAAAGGTGGCTGCTCGAGGGTTGCATTAGATCCTAAGATCTATGTGCAGTGCTCTCAGATCCAAGGTTCCTCACTGATAATGGCCACAAGCCAGAAAGTAGTCTGGGGATATAGGATGAGTAGGCACTAGATAGGGATTTTATGCACAAGTCTTCTGACATCCATTGATTATTCTGTTTGGCACAGGATGGCACTACTGTATGGAGAGTTTTGCCTTTGTTTACAACAATTATGTGCTAGAATAGAAATGGTGATCATGTGATGTTTAGTATTCAATAAATTAGTAACTAATATACGAAGAAAAATATTTAAGCTGATAATTAAACATAAATATGCATATATTCTATCTCTACATATATTAATACATGTAGAGATATAGACATATAATGAGACAGATGAATGCATATATAAATATATAACTTATAAATGTTTGATGTCATTTAAGCTTGTAATTAACACTGTTTTTCTTTTTCCTTTTTATGCAAAAAAAATATATATATACCATTCTTAATCCATACAAATTGATAATTTTTTTTCCCTTTGTAGACTCTTTTGCTTTCCAAAATAGGTTTTTATAGTGAAATGACCAATAAATGTGCTAATATTTTTGAGTTTCACTTAAAATCTAAAACCAATTTTCAGGAAGTAATAACTTTTTAATTGAACTTGTAAAATAAACAATTTATTTGTTATATTTGAATATTAAAGTTATCAATTTCTAAATTACTTCAGTATATCCTTTTTTTCTTGTTCAGTTCTAAGTTTTTCCTTCCAAGGCATATCCTTATCAAATTTATAATTTTCATTTTAAGATCTTAAGTTTTCAATTTCAATTTTAAGATCTGTATTTTCCTTATCATAAGATTTCATTCTGTTCAAACTATCATCATATTTAACATGAAATTAAAAGAGTTTTTTAATGACTAACTTCTTTTTTTAGTCAGATATTATATCAATTTTCCATTAATCTCATTTAATAAATATTAATTTCAAATAATTAATTTCTTTTTTTTTTTTTAGACTTAGTTTAAACAAGCCCCTTTTTTGTTATTGTTGCTACTCATGTTTTTTGTTTGTAAAAGATTTTAAATCACAACAGTGAAAATGAAAAATAAATGTACAGACTATAAGTGGAAAAATCACCACATTCTCCCACATCTGAATTGCATTATTTGAGAAAAAATATCCTATAGCACAAAAAAATAAAAAAAATCTATATATTATTAGAGATAAAATTAATTCTCAAATACTTCACTAGATGGCAGTCAAAACGTAGTTTGAAACAAATATCTTTCACACATCCCTCCCCCAAAAAACGTGTAATTTTAAATCACAAGTTTCCAATTCACTTTAAAAATAAAATATAAAATCTTCATGAATAAAAGGTAGTCAATTGAAAGCATTTAATTTAAAAGAAAGAGTTATCACTCAGAATTAATACTAATAATTAAAAACAATCCAAAATAAAATTCACCAACTTAAAACATGTTTAACAGCAACCGCTATATTTAATAAAGGGATATCAGATTGGAGTAATAGCAAAATGGAATCCTGTCACCTGAACGTTAATTAGATGTAAATCAGAATTTTAACAGATGACGTTTCTAGGGTTTTGGGAATCTGTATGAAATTTAATTTTTTTTTATTTTTGGATTATATTTAAATTATATCTTGATTCATTTTTCAGAACTGACTGTTATTTTTTCTGATTGTGATTATATTTTTTGTAATATTTTATAGTATGAAATATCTTTTTTATTGTTGTTGTAATTATATAGTTTTTCTTGTATATATATTTGATTTTTATTTAGTAAACCCTTTTCTTTTTAAAAAATAAAATAAAATAAAGACAAAAATAAAAGCATGTAATGCATTTACCTTTTGACAGTGTCTTTTTTTTATATTTTTTGTAGCAGATGGATTGAATTTCTGGATGTTTGCAGTAATTCTGGCAGGTCTTTCTTTTATAGCATTTGTAGGATTTTCTGTTTACACTATGAGGTAAGAATATTTATTTACAAAGAAAAATGATTCGTTCTTTTGCAACATATTTCTTAATAGGGGATCATTTTACATTATCTCCAACAAATACAAACAATAGCTTTTAGTTTTCACCATAAAGAAGAAAAAATACATTTTGTCTCAAATTCTTATTAGAACACTTTACATATATGTTCTTATGTCATGTGATTGACGTATATTCCTGCTGCTTTCTGCATATTGCAAAAAAGTATTCAGGTTTTTTTATAATTCATTCTACTTTATTTTTGTACAACCTTCTTTTTTTAATTCCTATGGTCTTCTTGCCAAACTCAGTTCATTTTCATATTTTTTTTCCTGTTAATGTTTTTGTTTCATTTATGTTTACAGTATTTTAATATTGTTAATCTTCACCTTTCTCTCTTTATCCAGAATAAAGTTACAACATGTTTAACAAGATTCCTTTTGGAAATCTAATTTCCACAGGCTAAGCTTAACTACAATTTTATTTCCAGGGTTTGCCTATTTTCATTTCTTTTTGCTTTATTGTTATTTTCATGAATACATTATAATGGTCAGATTTGTATAGTCAGCAAAACTAAACTTAAAAACCTAAGCAATAATTATGAACTCACATGTCTGTGTGTAGCATCATTATAAACATTACCACAAACAATACAAAGTCAAACCTATATCCCCAGAACAACTTCCATCTGACTATCACATCTGATGTCAACACTTATACTCTTTTTTTATATCTACTGAGGTCAGGGAGATAAAAAAGATTCTTGAAAACTAAAAAAATGCTAACTGTGGTAAGAAGACACAAATGCAAGAAGTGGTAATGAGTATAGATCAATTTATTGGTAATAATAATAAAAAAAAAAACAAAATACAACAAAGTTCATATGTCTAGATTTTAAACCTACAATTATATTGTGTTTCTTACAGGTTAAAATAAAAGACTTAGTGACTAAACATCTTATTATCACTACTTGCGTCCAATAGGGTGACCATGGGCTTTTTATATTTTAATAACCCCAAGGTGGACATTCTGTGATGCTTTAACTTACTTTTTGATTAAGTGGGGTTAAAGTAGCAGTATATATTTAACTATATTAAAGCCACAATCATTAATAGATGGCCACATAGGACTTACAATTATGACTTATTACATGCTTATAACATGACATTTTAAAAATACATTTAAAAATATAACTGAATATGGTGCTAGGTTATCAAAACTGAAAAGTATATCAGGTTATGAAAGAGAGTCCAGGTATGCCCACTTTAGGAAGACTATACACAGAAATTTCACCAGATCAGAGTCATATGCAGCAGGAATGAATATCTACTTCTATAACCAGTAATATACTTATTACTATCAAACAGGAAATTTGTCTGTACTGATAATAATATTAAGGACAACAGTAAAGATTATGCAAGTATGGAAATATGGGAGATTAAGTCTTTCTTGGCATGATCATATCAAGAGAATACTTGGCTAATCCATTTCCACAAAGCAGGAATGATCATCTGCTTCCAGAACAAATGTATAAATAAAAAATATATTTATAAATAACCCAGTAATGCAATTTAAATAAAGGAATGAGCAATAAGTAATTCTTCATTATGAAAACCTGAAATTTACAATGAGAACTACAAAGAAAACAAGTGTGAGCAACCCCATTATAAGTTTAAACAAGTGACCATATATTACTTTACTTGGCTAAATAAAGATCTAATCAATTCATTTGGTATTAATACTCATAAAAAAACAATAAAAGATATGAATAATTTCTGCTTAATTGATGATCCATCCCAGAGATCATACCCAGACATCTTAAAAAATATCAAATGCATATGTACTTGACAGGTCTGTGATTTAGATATATAATTATAAGGAAACACTTATGAAGCTAACATAAATTCAATGACATATATATTTGTCCCTTAAAAAATTATAAATTTACATTATTTTTAATATTGTTTTTAAAACTAATTCAACTTATTTTTCTATTTGTTTTTAAAAAAACCTGACTTTCTAATCTCGATAATTGCAAGAGTAAAGATTTAATTGAAACACATGACTGATTATATTTTTCAAAAAAAAAAAAATCTTTGATCCAGGTGAGGAAGAGAAATTTAAAATGTTGCTGCACTTTTTGATTAATTAGCTTTCTTTTAGATGGGGGGGGGTGATTCTCACAATTTAGGAGATGAAAATATAGTTATAAAATAGCCCTCTGTCACCTGATCTAATACATATATAGGTACTTGTGTATAATTCAACCAATGATGTATTACCCTGAAGGCATATCAGTCTAATCTTGCGATTTTTAAGATAACGTCTCCAAGTGATTTGCGGACACATACTAAAATGTGTCCACAGATCACGTGAACACGGTACGTTAAAAAACGCAACATTAGTCCGATATGCCTTCAGGGTAATACGTCATTGGTTGATCACGTGGTAAAAACAAAAAAACATGGCAAAAATATAAAAATTTAAAAAAAAATTAAACATAAAAAAAAGAAAAAAAATGTGACGCAGGTCACGTGATAAAAAAAAAAAAGGGCAAAAATCTGACGCAGGTCAGGCAAATAGTAAAAAAATAAAAATAAAAATGTACATGCATGTGTCAAAATAATTTAGAAAAAACTATATTCTAATTTATAAAACCACCCTATATTATGCTCAATTATAAAAAACAGCGCGTAGTGCTGGAGTTGGCGGGGGGGCCTTTGTGTTTTTGACAAGCCGTTAGGCTTGGCGTACACCTATACCTTGTATTACTCTCATAGCTGTAATTTTTATAATTGCCCATGAATTTACGAAAAATAATTTTCTGTATGATATAATTCAGAAATTAAAAATTGCCAATGAATTTACGAAAAATAATTTTCTGTATGATACAATGCAGAAATTAAAAATTAAATTAAAACGTAATTCAATTGTAGAAATATTAACAAAAATTTTTTGTAAATTTTAAATAAACAGCTAAATTAAAAAGATGCAATTTAATGCAAATCTGGTACTAATGGCGTCATTTAATGCAAATCTGGTATTAATCGCATCGCACCCTGTAATTTTTATAATTGCTGATGAATTTACGAAAAATAATTTGAGAATTGTAGAAATATTAACAAAAAGATTTTGTAAATTTAAAATAAACAGATAAATAAAAAACAGTTTACCGGAATAAATTACGAAAAATAATTTTCTGTATGATACGATTCAGAAATTAAAAATAAAATTAAAACATAATTCAATTGTAGACTGATAATACGTCATCGGTTGAATTATCCAGGTCACATGCTAAAAAATATTCAAAAATGAAAAATATCTGATGCAGGTCAGGCAAATACTAAAAAAAAAAATGTACATGCATGCGTCAAAATATTATTCTCAATTTTAAAATACAGCAGCGCGTAGCGCTGGAATTGGCAGGGGGGCCTCCGGATGTTTTTGTCGGGCCACAGACCCGGCATACACGTATATCAGACATTGTATTACTCTCATAGCTATATGATATAATTCAGAAATTAAAAATAAAATTAAAACGTAATTCAATGTAAGTTTGAGAATTGTAGAAATATTAACAAATATTTTTTGTAAATAAGTTTGAGAATTGTAATTTCAAACTTTTGTAAATTTAAAAACCCAAATAAAAAGACGCGTCTAATGAAATCTGGTTTAATGGTGCCGCCTTTCTGCTTGGTATAAACGCTGATTGAAAATTGTTTAAAAATTATTTCAAATTATTTACCAAGAATGAGAAAAAAAATTTGGAATTGTAGAAATATTAACAAAAACTTTTTGTAAATTTTAAATAAACACCTAAATAAAAAAGACGCGATCTAATGCAAATCTGGTATTAATGGTGCCGAAAAGCCGACTTTTACATGCATTTGGTAATTTTAAAAACGTACTGCATATTGCAAAATTGATTTAAAAAATTATTTCAAATTATTTACACATTAAAAACATAATGTAGAAATATTAACAAAAAGTTTTTGTAAATTTAAAATAAACAGATAAATAAAAAACACTTTACCGGAGAATAAATTATTTACACATTAAACGTAATTCAATGTAAGTTTCAGAATTGTAGAAATATTAACAAAAACTTTTTGTAAATTTAAAATAAACAGATAAATAAAAAACACTTTACCGGAGAAGTTTGAGAATTGTAGAAATATTAACAAAAATTTTTTGCAAATTTAAAATAAACAGATAAATAAAACACTTTACCCGAATTAACAGCTCAAAAAAGTAACTGTGATGCCGTGGATAGCAAAATCGCAATAGACAGAAAAATCAAAAAATTTCCCAAACCTCTCTACGAATTTTAAATCTCACGAGTGAAAAAAAAAAAAAATTGACTCTCTGGTGGATTAATCAGGCCAGTCACTTGGTTACCATGACAATGTTGTCATGCAAAAACGTCGATGTCTACCAGAAGGGAAATCGGTAAGTCAAAAACTCACAAGTACCCATATATATAACTTTAAAATGACCATATATAGCAATATATCTGATTATTCTTAAGAAATACAAATTACTAAAACATAGTATTATAGAAAAATATAACACAAACAAAAAAGTCAAATAATACAAGCAAAAGGGAAACATGAAGTGTATATGAATTATTTTATTAGTATAAGATTGCAGAGATCTCATGGTAAGAGTTCAATGTTTCTGCACTTTTTTTCATGAGGGATTTTAAAAAAAACATGGCAAGATATGAAGAACAGTATATAGATATGATGACACATAGCATTCATGATGTAATTCACGTTCATTTGATTCTGGATGGCACTTTTCTCAGATAATAATACTTAATTCTGGAGACAGGCTTTTTTTTCTTCGAAATAGCATGTGACTGACAGTGGCATAATACACTAGACAGCTTATTTCTTGAATAATGGCATGGCAGATCAGCAGGCTGAATTTATTTATGATGGCAAAAACATTGGCACAGATATACTTGTTAGCAGACTTTAGATGGGAAGCAATTCACCAACTTCATCACAATTCTTAAAATAACTTTGGAGGAGGTTTTGTTGATAGTGTTAAAGAATTCTCTTATAAAAGACTAGCTTGAAGAAATTTTTTCTTATCAAAAAGACCTAGTTGCAAAATTTTCTGATCAAAAGACTGTTATTACATTTATCTAGGTATTTATGCTATTTTTCATCAAAAGGCATCAGGATTAGTTTTAATTAAAAAATATTTTTACTGATGATAATTTTGATCAGCTTGATTACAATTTAATTTTTTAATTCTTAATTTTTTTAATTACTAAAATTTTTCAAAATTCCAAATATCTTTTTCCTACTTGCATTCCTTGCAGTAATTAAGCGTCAATTAACACCTTTTTACCACAAGGCAAACATTGTAGATGTCATTCTTTAAATAGATCATTATTCTAAATCTGTATTAAATAGTTGTAATAAGAAAACTACCAGTGCCCTATAATTAAACTGCTTTTACAAATTTTATTAAAGTCTAATGTTGAGAAAGTAGTATAAATTTTAAGTAATTGTTATTTTACCAAAATTTTCTAGAAACATTACTGCTTATTTATCCAATCTCAGCTGGCCATTTTGATCCTTTTTACACAGACATACATATGCTTTTAGTAAATTTTTATAAGCATCTATAAATTTTTAATATAATAAAATTTTAAAATTTCCCTGTAACAGAGTTTAAAATTATATTTATATATCAAATGTTTTATTATATAAATGTATGGGGAAATAATCAAAAATACTATCAATTCTTAGTCTATCCTTTTTAAGTGGGATGGAGAACAAAAGCTCTTTAGCACATAAATTATGACTTAAACATTAGCACAAATATGAGTGAGGTATTCTAATTTACAACACCCACACCCATTATTTATCAAATTTATGGACAGATATATTATAATAGAACCATTTTCTGTATCTATTAATATCAATGACTAATTACCAATTTTAAGTGATGATATTAATGTATTCTAAACCTACATATTGAAATATTATTAAAATCATGTGGTGATGATGATGATATATTTCATTGAGAATCATGGTATACTTTTAGACAATCTAGTACATCAATCTTAATTTTTAAATCTATTTGCATCTAATTCAAAATGTTATAAAATATTTATTTACTCAATATTGATAATAAAAAATATAATTTGTTAATAAAAAGTTGGTCTGCAAATATAATATTTGTAATTATTCTATCCAGTTTTTAGTCAGATAATCTTTATTTTTTTTTTCTATATTTTTAGATTTCTTCACAGAGTAAGCATCTTGCTTAAACTGTTCCACTGTTACTGTGTCATTTCTTTAATAGACATCAGATTTTGTTTCAATTTTATATTCATTTGCTATATCATCATATGTAATTCTAAGGAAGTTTGTCGTTTGCTTATACTAAATGTTTCCTAGTATGTTTGAAATCAAGATTTTTCAGTTATTTATCCTCTATTATATTTCAAGCAACTGATATGCATAACAACACATATGTGAATACATGATCCCAATATACATATTTTGTGTAGAATCAGCACTCATCAGTTTTACCAGGTCATAATCTCCCACTCATATATACAATTAGTGCTCAATTTATATGAAAACAGAAATTCCTTAAACTTTAATGGACAGGCTTCAATATTCTCATCCTTCAGACTTTTCAATTGTCCATTTCATTGAACACCTGGTAATGGAATGCTCTAAACCCATGTTGGATTTGATATTATAGTCATATCTATGTAGACATTGTGTCAATCTGACCCCTCATTATCAGACATAACATATCATGTGTATTTGTTGCTTAAAATAGAATGGAGGATGAATAGACTGAAAAATTCCTCTACTTACATAAATAGAAAACATTCTAAGAAAATGACATACTGCCTTAGAATTTCTATGTGGTATGACCAATGAAACCTTGAGTCAACAGTTATCAGAAGATAGTGCCATCAACTAGAAGGAAGCTATCAGGCATGGGATAGCCCATAAACTCATGGCTAAGCAAGCAAAAGAATTTGCAGCCATCAAATTAGTGGACAGTGATCCTATAAAATAGCCAAGGTTGATGATTCAGAAGGAAGCATACCCCAGCAAGTTAACACAATGCAGAAAATTCTAAGCAATATTAAGTGTTTTTGCTGTGGAAAATAGGACAAAGGTCCATTGAATGTGCTTGTAAAGATCAACAATGCAGAACCTGTAAAAGCAATCAGCTATTTAGAGAAAATGTGCTGAAAAAAGAAATCTGTTGATTATACAAACAAGAACTGCCAGGAGTGCCTTACTAAAGACAAACCTACTCAAGAAAAGTTTGTTCTAATAAATAATGTGTCATCTGACTAGGATCACAAAATGAAATGACATTAAAAATCTTTAGAAAACCTCTTCTGATGGAAATATGGATAGTAGTAGTGGACTATCTTTGATCTATTTTACAGACTGGAAAACCATCATGGCTGACATGACCCATCTCTTGAAGATACTAAAGCCAAACTTAAAATATCACAACATAAATGGTAACTCCATTAACATTAGAGGCCAAATCCAGGTTTCTGTCATGACTAGTAATGCCAAGAACTGGAAACTACTGTTATACATAGTCCATGCCAAAGTAACCCCCTCATTGGTTGCGAATAGTTAAGAGAATTGGGAATTATATTATATACTGGAAAAAACAAGGACAAATAGCAGGTCTCCAATCATCGGAATAAGAACTACCATCATGTGAAAACTGAGGATATCATAAATAAATTTTTACCTGATGATCATGTTTGGATCAAAAATAATCAAGATAAAAAGTGGACCCGCAGAGTAGTATGTTACTTGAGCTATCAAGTTATTGCCATCTGGATGGCAGATGAAAAAGTATTTTGTAAGCATATCAAGCAACTATGAAAGAATAGCCGCAAGTTTACTTTTGAAGTTAAATTGAAAGCAGAAATGGAAAAACTACTGACTGAAATAACTCAGTAAAACCTAATGCTAATAATTTTGCAGCATTAGAATCCAACATCCCACTATGCCCTAGGCATGAGAGAAAAATCCTTGCCTACTTTGGCAACTACACTCTTAATTCAGAGAGCAGAAAATGAAAACCCTCTGATCTCTGAACTGGGGGGGGGGGGTGCTAAATACGCATGTATTAGAAAAATCTGATCAAACGTGTATTTTTATTGAAACTGAAAAAGGCAGAAATGTTAAAGTAAATTAAGTTGTGTGTGTATAAATGCAGTGGACACATAAAAAGAAATGTGATGAACTAATTAGGCAAATTTATATTATAGATCGGGAACTCTGATTAAACATCAAATAGCCCTATAGAAAATTTAATTAAATGTCGTTGGAAAATACGGATTAAATTCCTGATAAGAATTATCTGAAAAAAAAAAAAAAACTAAATTAATTAAACATAAGAACTCATATTATGTATTGATTAAACAAAAATGCAGGTTGGAATGTAATAACATTGGAACCACTATGTGGTACTGGTGGATTCCGACCAATTGAATTATTAAAACGAAAACTTGAACCGTGATCTTCACCAGAAGGGGGAAGAGAAATTATTAGCTATTTGTAGCCTTTGAAGAACAGATGTGTTTCTTCCACTGACAATTATTGTCAGCTTTGCCAAACTGGCCTCTCCCAGAACTATTCTCCAGACTCTTAATTAATATCTTGAGATAGCAAGTACCTGGTCGTAGGATCTCCATAAATCAACTGCCTTAATCCCATTGTATTATTCGTAAGTTATATCTTGGTATGTTGAAGATAAAGGAACATTTATAATGACAGTTTATAATTAAAAGAGTATCTATAATTTAAATTGCCATGCTGCCGGTGATTAAATTAGTGTCATTTTTTTCTATTAAATTTGCAATCCAGCTTGGTCACTGCTGGACATAGCAGGGATCGTGTATCTTTTTTACATATGTGTGATAATGTGTATCAGTTGCTTGAATTAGAGTGGAGGATGAAGAGACTGAAACATCCTGAATACAAATCCCTCTATTTATATATATATCTTTCATATCAATTTATTAAATTTCTACAATCCAATTCTTCATTTAACATTTCTTAATCTCTTATTTATTTATTTTTTCTATTCTTTTCTCTTTACTTCCCCCCTAAATACCATTGTACTATTTTATTCATCTTTTTTATTACATTTTATGAATACTTGTTCATAAATGTTCCTTCTTTGCTATTCCACTTAGAGAAATATTCACTAATACGATTCTTCATATCTTTCATTCAATGCTTCTATAGCAAAGTCAGATTCATTTGTGAGACAATATTGTTTTTTGGATTCAATACTCTACCTTTTTAAATAAATATCTATACATTCCAGATTACCTTTTTCCTTCATGCACTTTCAACAGATGTCAGTATTAATAAAATTCCATGCAAATCCTTAGTCAATATACTTTGGAAATGATCTGTAAGATTAGGTATTTAAAAGGTCTTCACTTTTTAATCTGAGAAAGTTTGGCAAAATCAATTTTTATATTTATCTATTCTCTCAATTATTAAAAATCTTTTTACAATTGCATGTGATCTCATGGATAGTTTAATTTGGATGTTTAGATTACTAGCTCTTTCAACTATGCACTTTAACTTCTTCAATTAAATTCTTAATCTGTCCAATGAAATTCATTACAGTACTATACCTTTAAAGTGTAGCATTTAATGTATATATGCATTGTTTCTGCAAGAATTTGATATGCATTGCACTATTTTATTTTATTTTTACTTTTTATAGTTTCCTTTAATTTTTGGGATTTTTTTTTTTGGCTCTCTCTCCATTTTTTTAATTTTTATTTGAATTATTTCCTATTATTTCTTCTTTGCCAGAATTTCTATCCCTTATTCAGCAGTATTTTTCATGCTTTTCATTCCTTTCCTCTAGTATTTTCTTTTTTTATTTTATTTTTTTTTGTTCAGTATTTTTCATCTTTTTCTTTTTCCAAACTGTTTAACACCACTGTTTTTTTTACTTTCCAGTGTTTTATATCTTCTCTTTTTTAATAAATATGTTCTTTTTTTCTGTATTTGTTTTATTTTTTTTGTCTGTGTGGATTTTTGTTTTCTTTAATTTTATACATTTCTTCTTTCTGTTGTTTGTTTTATCATCCTTCTTCATTTTTTAAATATGCTTTCCTATGCTCTCTGGCTTCCTTATTTTTTCTTTAAATATATTCTTTTTAACATTTTATTCCTTGTATTTTTTGTTTTTTATGTATTTCTTTCTGTTTTTATTCATTTTTATGTTTTCTCCTTTGCTTGTTTTTATTTATTTTTCTAAACATTTTATATATGTTTTACATAAATATAGCTAATTGTTTATTAAAATATCTATTGAATTTTTCTTCAGTAAAATTTTCATTTTGTTCAGTTTTTCTATATTAATCATTATTAATGTTATTAAATGATTTATTAGTTATCGGATCATGTGTTGTTTGGCTATTATTATTGTTTGATTTTCTTTTGTTAATTATTGGATCAATTTCATTTAATCAATTTTTGGAGTAGGCGTTATTACTATTGGATTAATTTTGATTTATTTTTGGATCACTTGACTTTCTTTATGACCCTTTTTACACATCTTTATTTTTAGTCATCTCTGATAAATGTAATTGAGTAGGATTTGCTTTTATATTCCCTTTCTAATATTGCCTTTTTTTTCTTGCTTTGCTTTAATCTCTAGATATGATATTAATTGTGATTGTTTATAACTTGTTTTGGTCCACTAATCTATTTTCAGTTTTTACCGATTTGGCTGTCATTTTATGGAGAAGAATAAAAATATATGGTGATGCTTTCTGTACACCTAGTTTATTATTTTTAGTAACAGAATTACTTTATTCAAAACCTATATGTCAAAAATATTATTAAGCCATCTACTATAAAAAAGGTTATGATCATGATCTCACAATGAAAATCATTTTATATAATAAATATTTTTGGAGAATCTAGTCTTAGCTAAATTCATTAATTCTCTTATCCTCAATCTTATTCTATAATGTACTAACATAATACTTGGTTGTTAATGAACATGTCACAGAAAAGGTATTTTTTTAATGTTCAGTTGTATTATTGCTTAGCATGCTTTCAATATATGTATTATTTCATATTTGTCACATGAATATGATATAGTAAATATACTGAAAGCATGCTAGGCAGTAATAAGGCTAAATATTAAAAAAAATACATTTTCTGTGACTATGTTCATTAACAAATAAGAATTGTTATAATGAATAATTGGTCTGTAAATTTAACAGTAATAGGAATAATGCCTTGTTTCCTTTATAAATATTATAGTTAGGTTTTATTTTATAAAACAATAATTATTTTTATTATTGTAATTATAACTCTAGAGGATTGATGATCTATATACAGTGGTAGTCAACTGGTCCTTATCACCCACTAGTGGGTACTCCAGCCTTCATGGCAGGCAGTAAGGGTTTTGTTCGATACTGAAGCACTTTTTTTTAAATTTAATTGACTTTTTAAAATGAATTCATAGCATTATTTAAAAACATTTTCATTAGGTTTTCATAAAATTTCTTGTGACAATTTAAATTTTTGAAAATATACTATTTATATCTCCTGCACAAAAGTTGAGTTTATTTTATGTAAGTGAAACTAAATGGAGCTATAGTGCAACACTATCAAAAGAGCCTTATCCCAGAATAGGTCATGCATCTCCCTCCTCCCCCCAAACCCAATCTACAATGCATGAGAAGGATGCACAGATGATGATTTATGGCACAGGTTTTTTGTTTGCAGTTGCATTGGTCAGTATGCAATTAGATTTGTGACAGTGAGCATGTTGCATCTACAGCTTCAAACAAAATATTCTGAAATATTGTGAGCCCATGTCTCAAAAAATGAAATATGTTTGTGGCTGTTTACCAGAGCATCTAAAGATGGGTTTCATAAAATCTGTTGTAAATAAACAACACCCAAGATGTTTCTTGTGTCATAAAACATTATCCAATGAGACAATGAAACCAAGTTGATTGTGAGAACATCTTGCTACAAAGCATCCAAGTGATAAGAACAAGCCCATTGAATATTTTTAGGAAATATATAAAAAATTTCAAAATCGTTCAATAATCGTTCCATCATTTAAGAAACAACATGCAGCAAATGAAGATGGATTAATTGCATCTTATTGCATTTCACAATTAATTTCAAAAAGTGGTAAAAGCTATAATATTGGAGAAACTGTAATAATACTCTCTATAAAAGAATTTATCTCAATACTAATGCATCAAGATATACCTGTAATTTTAAAAATGTTGCCCCTAAGTGATAGCACAGTAAAGTGATAAAGTGATGAATTGAAGAAATGGCAGTTAATGTTGAAAAAAAACCTATAAGTATTCTCCAAAACTTTTCATTTTTCATGCAATTGGATGAATCTACCATTGAAGATAATAATGCTTTATTGATGTCATATGTACATTATTTTGATGAAAACAATACATTACGAGAAGAAATGCTATTTGCAATAAATCTCACTACAAATACAAAAGGATTATTTATCTTTAATACTCTGAAATCATACTTTACAAAAAATAATATTCCTTTGAATAATATTATTGCATGCGCTCCTGATGGAGCACTATCAGTGGTAGGCCATTATCATGGATTTGTTACTTATTTGAAGGAAAAAGGGCCAAATGTTTTATGTATTCATTGTGTTGTGCACAGACAACATCTTATAGAAAAACATCCAAGTACAAGTCTCCATTCATCATTAACTATAATAATTCAAGCCATAACAGGATCAAATTTAATGCAAATAATGATAGAATGTTTTGATAGCTTTGCAAGGACAATAATGAAGATTTTAATATATTACTTTTGCACACAGAAGTTTGGTGGTTGTCAAAGAGCACATCTTTGGCTCATTTTGTAGCATTATATGATATTCTCATAAAATTTTTTCAAAGTAATTATGAGACCAATCTGTGTCAACACTAAAAAACAGTAAAGAATAATACCTTTTGTTTGGCAGATATTTTTAAAAGATTTAATGATGTCAATTTGTAGCTTCAATGAGCTAATAAAACTCTTATAGATTGCCAAAGTATTGTGTGATTATTTATTGACCAACTTGAACTACTTTGTTATAATCTATTGAAGAGAGAATTTCATCAGTTTCCTCATTTATAATCTATAAAGCATGATGCAACTTCAGAGGATATTGACAGATTCAGTAGCCACCCCAATGAACTTAAATTGGACATGGAAAAACGATTTGAAAATATTTTGAAATTGAAGGTGTATGATTGGATGAAAAATCCTTTTATTGCAAATATTGAAGAGGCTGCTACAATTTGCCAAGAAGAACTGTTAGGAGTTAAATATGATGAAGAAAGTAAACATAAATTTGATAGTGATGGATATGAACAGCTATGGCAAAATAAAAAAAATGTATGTTTTATATCCAAATATGTGGAAAATGATATTAAGTTTATTGATACCTTTCCTACCTCATATCTTGTGGAAACAGGCCTTAATGCTGTTAATCATATTATGATCAAAGAAAAGAAACCACCTGAATATTTCCAAAAGAGGAGACCGTCGTTTGTTCTTTACTAAGATTGAACCAGATATCCAGTATTTAGTTTTGCACCAGCCTTAAAGATCCCATTAATAATTTAATTAATTACAAATTATTAATTAAATGTAATTTCATCAGACTTCATGCTTCTATGTATACAAAGTCTAAATAAAAAGATAGATTTAACTACAGTAAGTTGTTTTATAATGATTTATTCTGCTAAACTTAGCAAAAATCCCATATAAAGTATTTGGTAAGTAATTATCATTATATGTTTTAGTTTGCTGTAACTCTGCTTTATAAATTAAAGTTTTTTCTCTACTCTATAAATCACCATCACTGTGGAACCGGTGGGTGGCTAGTAAATTTTACTACTAAAAGAGGTACAAAAGTGGGTGGTGGATATAAAAAGGTTGACTATCCCTGGTCTATATTGAATGCAATTAATTAAGCTCACCCACATCTACATAAATATTAGAAATTTTAATTGTAACCCATCAGTAGAAATATGAGATCACATTATTTTATTAATAATGTCAAGATCATGGGTTAACAGGATTAAAAAAATCTTTGAGTTTAATAATAAAAACAGTATTTAATCAATAATAATACATACGCAAATGAAATAACTATTTATAACTAATTTAGCAAATAAGTAAAGTTTTACATTAATAATGGCAATATTTGTGAGAATATCTTTATAAAATCGTATTCCAATCACCAATTTTGATAGGATTAGCTTAACTGTTAAAAATCTAAATTATTAATATTAAATGTCTATAATGAAATAATATTCTGATTCAAGTATCTTTTATGCAGAATAAAATAAATTTTAGGCAAATATTGTTTAGGAAATTAATTACATATATTATATTTAATTGACTATGATTATATATATATACATTAAATAGATCAGAAATAAAGAGTTTATATCATTCCCAAGGGCTTTAATTAAAATAATTTTGTTCACATGATTTTATTTAATTCGGTACAATTTTTTTGTTAATTAGAAATTCTCTATTAACAGTTTTATACTTTCAATTTAGACTGGGTGATAATTATTTTGCAGAAAATATAATTCTTTGATGAATGATAAATGATGTCATTTTTGAAGAAGTAGTAATAAAGCAACTAATCCTGAGTTTTAGCTAAATAGCATCTCAAGACTTGGGGAAATATTGATAAGACGTAATAACATGATAAGAGCAAGGCTCTCAACTATTGATTTTTCTTTAGCTTTATTGCAACTAATTCAAATTCTTAGATGTTGTTAAAATTTGGTTTCTTTTTATTTATAGGTTAAATTTGCTTTAAATATAACAAATAAAAAACAAAACAAATAACCAACAGATATTTGTGTGAATGAATGTGATGACGATATTTTTAATAATAATTATGTTAGATTATTTGTATCAGCTAATATTAATTGTTAAATAGCTTTAGAAAAATGCAAACTTTTTAAAATCATTTTAAATACATTCAACTATTAACATTGACTCACAGATTAGTATCATCATCAACCATTATCAATCGACTGCAGGCTGAAGATCTTTCCAAGTTCAATCCATCTTCTCCGATCTTTAGTTTCTTTTCTCCTCATCACTTCTGCACTCTTTAATTATTTCATCCATCCATCTCACATGTGGTCTCTTTATGGGTCTTTTACAATCTCTTGGAATCCAGTTTAAGATTTCAATTGTCCATATATTATCATCTCTTCTGGCAATATGTCCAGCCTAATTACATTTCACTGTTTTAACTTTTTTTAATGAAGTCAGTAACATCTGTTTGTTCTCTTACCCATATATTGTGTTTCGATCTCTTCTTGTTACTCCTAACATGTATCTCTCCATACTTCTTTGAATGGTCTGAAGTCTCTGTATTGCTCTTCTATTAAATGTCCAAGTCTCAGATCCATAAGTAAGAACTGATAAAACATATTTATTAAAAACCTTCCATTTTAAACACATAGGCATATTTCATTTTAGTATCAAGTTATTTCTACCAAAAGCACTACAACCAAGTTTAATCCTATGATTAATTTCATCCATTATGTTTCCATCTGTATTAATAATCTGTCCTAGGTATTTGTAGCTGTTAATTTCTTCTAACTCATCATAATCATTTTTTATTTTCATATTTTGAGAAAATCCATTGAACAGTTTTTTAGTCTTTTTAACAATTGTCTTTAGTCCTACTTTTTCTACTTTCATCTGATAACTCCTGCAACATTTCCTGCAGCTCTAAAGCATTATTTGAAAGAAAAACAACAACTATAGATTAGTATATAATACAATATTTTGAATAGTATTATTATCCTCTCATCTTCTGATGTTTAAGCCTAAATAGTTACAATATTAACATGGGGATTGAACCCAGACTTTTAGATTCATGAATATTAAATTTATGGTAATCTTTTAACCAACTAGGCTATTGTGCATCACCTTAACATCAATATTTATGAATCTAAAAATCCAGGTTCCATTCTTATACCTCTATTATCACAAATTAAACAAGCAACACTTAAAGAAGAGAAGATAAAAATAACATTTCAAACATTATGTTACATACAATCCTGCATACTATTTTCTAATGGTTGAATGTTTTTTTTTTAAAAGTTCAAATAAAGTTTGAATTTTTTTAAAGACATTTAATCATTGGTATTAAATTACTTCAAAATATAATTACAAACAGATTTTTTCTACTTACACTTATATAATTATTTTCTGATATTGAATTCCTCAAATATGTCAGTTTGAAGTGTCATAAATACTAAGATTAGTTGTTAATTTATGTGGAATTAAAAAATATCTTTAACGAAACACCCTTTCAAAAATGTATATATTTAAATGAAAATAAATGAACCTTATGATTATTTTGCACTTAGCTCTAGAATTCGGATTTTTACAAGTATATTATTGTATTTTATTCTAAAATAATAATAAAAATCTTTTAAAATAAGAGAAAAATATGACATAACAGACATAAATTCAACAAAATTTTAATATATTTCAGTTTGATGTGTGTTACTATATGAATAAACTCCATTACTATTATGCTTAAATATTTAACTCACTCATTATCATAAAAGAAATGTAATTATTGTAAATTATATATATATAATGTGCCGGTCAAAACATGCTTATCCGTCTAACATGAGCTGGAACTCACAAAGTGTACTTCAAACCCAGTCGAGCCTGAGATTTTGGTCAGGGACCAGCCTGGAATCGAACCCACTCTCCAAGCCCCAGATCAAACACCTAATGCACAACATAACAATGATGGCACATGTGAATTAATTCTTAATTCGGCCCGCTAGCAAATTGGAGAAAACAATAAGACTCATGGACTTAAACATATATATAAACAACTTAAATACTAGAGACATTCCAAAGATAAAATCTAATATATTAATTTAATAGGGGCTTTACTAATGAAAAGCTATGGGCAATTAGTGAATTGGATTGATCTAATAATGAGACAGAAACTGATATATGATGCATTATAAATATTGTAATCCCGCCTGGTGCCGGGTTGCTTGCCGAAAGCACCTTAACGTCACTTCTATGAATCTGCTGTGTTCTTG